>JARYGA010012301.1:0-18927 GCA_030545235.1 Helianthus tuberosus | reverse complement strand
GTTTGCTTACTTAGTGCTTTCGCTAAGGTGACGACTTGAATGAAACTTTCATTGTTGATCAGAGGAAAGGGAAGACCTCGATAAGGAAGAAGAACAAGCGCTACATCGGCAGGACTCTCTGCAAGTGGAAGGTCGCGTAGGGGCTCTCGGGAAGCTCTTTCGTTTATACCAAAAGGAAGATGGTCGAGTAGATCAGTAGCTAGAAAGCTCCTTTGGGAGAGCAAGGTAGCAAAAAGTATATTACAAAGTTCATCACTATTAAGTCGACTACAGTAGTCTCATGAGCATGTAACTACATCCCCAAGCTTCAAGAGGAACCAAGGAGAAGAATACTCTGTAGTAGCAGCAGCAGTGGCCGAGCATCAATCATTAAGTGAATCAGTAGATGCCCGGGCACGTGAGCAGCAATCACTCCATTGCAACAAGACAAAGTAGCATATGTCACATGGTAGATCATATCCAAGTAGAGGTGCACAAGAACGAGCACAACTTCACTCAGAACTTGTGACAAAGACTTGGTGTGCATCAGAACACGACTGAAAGCCCTTGCTGCTTCTTCATTCCCGGCGAAGCTATCTATATTCAGTAAATTGGTCAGTGGCTTGCTGATAACACCATACCCCTTTCAAAATTTTCGGTAATAGCCTGTTAAACCCAGAAAGCCTCTCAACCCCTTGACAGTAGTGGGTTGTGGCCAGCTCAACATGCTGTCAATCTTGCTTTTATCTGCTGATACCCCTTCACTGCTCACCACATGCCCGAAATACTCTAACCTTGCCTGATCGAAAGAGCATTTCGATTTCTTCACAAACAATTTGTGTTGTTTTAAAGTTTCAAACACTACCCTCAAGTGTTGCAAGTGGCTATCTAGGCTGTCACTATCAATCAAGATGTCATCGAAAAAAACCAATACAAATTTCCTCATATAATCCATGAAAACCTCATTCATGAAAGCCTGAAATGAGGCTGGGGCATTAGTTAAACCAAAGGGCATAACTATGAACTCGTAATGGCCCTGGTGAGTTCGAAATGCAGTCTTGTGTATATCATCTTCAAACACCCGAATCTGATTGGTAACCACTTCTCAAATGAAGCTTCGAAAATATCCTGCTACAATGTAATTCATCAAGCAATTCCTCAATGGGGAATTTCTCTTTCACGGTGATGGCATGGAGTGCTCGATAATCCATGCAAAATCTCCAGGTATTGTCCCTTTTTTCACGAGCAACATTGGAGAGGCATAAGAACTCACACTTGCCCTGAGAATACCACTTAACAGCGTCTCCTTGACCTGTTTTTCTATCTCAGCCTTTTGGATGTGGGGGAATCTGTAGGGCCTTAAACTCACAGGCTCATTACCAGGTTTTAAGGGAATGTGGTGGTCGTGATTCCTCTTAGGAGGAAAAGGTCAGGCTAGTCGCTAAAGGCTTCGGCTTTACTCAAAAAAAAGACTTGATCCAAGGAACTATACAAGTATGGTGGGAGGGCTAAAGTCTTTCACTTCATAGATCAGATAGAGATCTACTTTTTATTCCATGGCCAGCTCAAGAAAGAGGCAGGCTAGAAAGCAAACGATATGAGACTTTTACCTAAAGCCAGTAGGGTGGAAAGAGGGTCTTAGAGTGCTGGCTAGATGAGATAAAGCATATCAGTAAGCGATTGAGGGACGGCGAATGCCTACCCTCAGAATAGTATACCTTCTAGTGATTCGACCTGAAGTTACAGACTTATCTTATCAATAGAAAGAGCTTGGATTCCTTGTCTGACCATCCTATCCTCAAAGACAGCCTTCTAGCTCTTACCCTACTGCCTTTCGAATACCCCTTCCTACTTCTTCATCCTAGCTCTGCAACTGATTGTCTTACTCCAGCTTTCATTTCAGTTACTGATTCGCCTATCCTCTCCCTTCCGGTCGAGCTAGTTTTTATTCCTCTATCTAGGCCAACATTCATTCTAAGACTTTCACCAGCAAGGGCTGAAAGAGAAGTGCAGGGGGTGGTAGGCTTAGTAGGGCTCGAACCTACAATATCACCGTTATGAGCGGTACGTTTCAACCAATTAAACTATAAGCCCCTACGGATCTCTACATGCAATTCACTCACTTCGGGAAGAGCGAATGGAAAGAGGAGGCCTTTGCTCTATCTGCTTCTTCCTCTCCCCAGGAATGAACAATTGGAAAAAGAAAAAGATTCGATATATCTTTTTTATAGATAGATATAGAATTCTATTTATTATATATATAATTCTTTTAGAATATATAAAAATGAAGTTAAGCAAGCGGCCCTTTCGTGACTAAAACTGCCGGTACGCTTTCCGGCTCGCAACCGATCAAACGGGCGGAGGCTCTCTATTTGCTTGCAATGCCGGCTCTTCGCCTTTAGTTAGAAGTAGAAGTAGAGGGCACCGTTTGCCCCACACTTCATAAAAAGTAAAAAAGTATGGATGAAGTAAGAAAAAGTACATAAGGAATGAGAAAGGTGGATGTTCTTTAACTGTATACAGTTGTCCAACTACTTTCTTCCTCCGACTTCTTTAGCCACTTCCGGCTTCCCCACTTCCGCATCTGGGGAGAGCTTGCTTCGTGGCGGAGCATTTAGCAATGCCTGGTGAGGGCTGGCTGTCTGGGGACATTTTAAGGGCTGGGCTTGCTTCTCATGAGATTGGGTAAGGGAATCGGAAATGGGCTCTTAAACCGGGCTTTTGGGCACACGGAAAAGGGGAAGTGGATGGAGGGTGCTTCTCAGCTAGAGTTGGGGGTGGGGTCGCTATAGTGGCTAGGGTGAGTCTTCCTACACGGCTGGACGCCCGGCTCTAGACGAAGCTGAGGGGGTTACCACCACATCCTCTCCCGATAGACTCGAAGCTCTTCATAGTCAGGCGTGGTAGAAAATCTTCTCTCAAAAAGAGACAGACCAGAGATGACAGAGGAAGGTATTCGGTTCAAAAAAGATACGACAGTCAGAACAGCTTCAGTCCAAAATTGACTAAGGACAGAACCAAGCTACAAGCATTAGCAACCGCTTTCGTTTAATCTTAAAAAAAAGAAGCAGCGAAGAAAAGAAGACAGTAAGTTGTTGCGCTAACTCGCTAGCGCTAGCGCACTACGGCTTTTCAGCCTCCTGCAGTTCATTCCATTCCCTTCACTACACTCGACTTAAACCACCTACGAACTCACCCATAAGGAAACTTGTCAAGTAGGTCTTTCGAACCTTTCCTTTTTTTACAAATCCGGTAAGGTGGGGTATTATCCTTAAGTCTGCTTTTTTTGGGTAAAGGGTAACCCAATGAATTTTATAAATGAAACCAAATAAGTACAAGGATGTGTCAAAGCAACACACCAACTAGACTTGGCATACCAAGACTAGGACAACAACCAAAGAAACCAAACAAACAAAACAACCCAAACTAATCTTTAACTAGCAAACTAAACAACCACGGCCCAAAAAAACAAACCTAGGCCGAAAATAAACAAAAACATAAAGACAGCTAGCCCGGATCCGCTACATCCACCTTGCTATCGTCTATCTTCCAGATTCTGAATATCCTCCTCCTAGCAGACTCCACTCGGAACTTGAAACCCATGAGCCGAAGCCGAACCGAATTTTTGATCTTGTCAGCCACTTGTAACACTATCAATTGATTAGAACTAAACAGCCGACTATTTCGCTCTTGCCAAACATAATAAGAAGTCGCAGCCACCACCAATTTACACACAATGTCATCAATTTTCTTTGAATTAGAGTGTTGATCAACCCATTGCATTAAAGACTGCCATGTGTTATCTACACTCTCCAAATTAACCATGCTCTTCACGTTAGTCCAAACTTGATTTGCAAACCCACACTGAAAAAACAAATGATCTCGGCTATCTCGATCATGTTTGCACAAAGGACAACACATAAGGTTAAGATTTGTAGCACTTCCAGCTTCCCAAACCGCCAACCTATCCTGAGTCTTTAGTTTATTCCGGAACACTAACCACATATGAAACGAATGGCGAGGAACACATTGAGAAAACCATACCATGTTAGCCCAAGCCGCATGATTATCCCTATTCCGAATCGTATGCCACACCTGAGCCGAGTCAAAATCGACAATCTTCCCACCCAAATGGAGGAAACCCTAGTTTTCTCTCAAGCAAATGGAGGAAAATGGCGCCCCACAAATCCTATGACCAAATTTCGTGATTTCTTCTTGCTAATGAGGATTGATTGTGTGATTAGGGTCTCTTGATTCCTGATTTCCAATCCAATTCAGGTTAATCAATAAGAATCCGTTTTTATACATTAGGGTTACGTTTTTTATCCTTCCTTTTTGCAAGTTTCATTGGTTGCTGTTGTGTTTGGCTTCATTGGTTGCTTGTGTTTCGTAATTGTTTGGGTTTTATCAAGAGAGAGTGATTGAATTGCAGTAAACATTCATTTAATTTCAAGATTGGCTGAGTTTTCATGGTCGTTTTTTGGGTTTGACGAATTAGGGTTTCAAGTTAGAGGTGACGGCTGATTGTATTGACGAATTAGGGTTTCTTAATAACCTGATTTGGATTCAATCTTTGGCCGCAATTCAGATTCAAGCAAGTTAACGTTCTGAAGGGTTGTGGCTGCTGAAATGGATGAACAAAATGCAGACAACGTAAACGTCTTTGCGAGGAAGATAAAGAATATTGACGGTAAAACTTTTGAGCCAAAACTAACGTCAAATATAGCTGCGAGGGTTTCCGAATTGAGCAAGAAGGTAACCTTTATGCTGCCACTAGATGATGATGAACAGGTTGGTCGGTCTGATTCTCCTAATCAGCAGTATGCTAAGGTTCTTGATAAAAGAAAGGTAGCTTTTGTGCTCCCGTTGAATGATGTTAGTCCTATCCCTCGAGCTACTTCTCAATCGTACGCTAATGTTGTGTCAAACAAACAAGCTGACCAGGGTGGTGTTAACATGGATTCTGGATCGAATGCTCAAAAATCAGCTAGGAATGCTAATGAGTCGGCTGATCAAACTCCTAAAATTAATTTTAGGTCGCTAAAGTCGGATGTCTCCTTGGAAGGAGTGGATGTAGTTTTACCAATTGATTCTGTTCGTCAGGTTAACAGCAGGTTAGCAAATACTCTTTATGGTTACTTCCTGGGGGATAGAATTGCTTATCCGGTTGTTGAATATTTTGTGAAAACAAATTGGAAAAAACATGGTTTTCAGAAAATTATGATGAATTCGAATGGGTTTTTCTTCTTCAAGTTTGAAGATAGTCAGGGTATGAATAATGTTCTTGAAGGGGGTCCTTGGCTGATTCGGAACAAACCTCTTTTCCTCAACACTTGGTCCCCTACAAACACTCTTAAAAAAGAAGATATTAAAAAGGTTGCGGTTTGGGTGAAATTGCATGAGGTTCCTCTAGCGGCGTATACTGATGATGGGTTAAGCATGTTGGCATCTAAAATTGGTTCTCCTTTGCGGTTGGATTCGTATACTATTGATATGTGCAACGAGGCTTGGGGACGAAGCAGCTATGCTAGGGCCCTTATTGATATCTCTGCTGAACATGACTTTAAAGAGGTCCTAACCATGGCTATTCCTGAGTTGGATGAGAACAAGTATGTCAATGAGACTATTCGTGTGGAATATGAATGGAAACCCCCGAGATGTGCCCACTGTTGTGTATTTGGGCATGATTCTGAGGAGTGTCCAAAATGCATTCGATCGACAGTGAAACCTCCTGCAAACAGTCCGAAAGTAGATGAGGATGGTTATACGGAAGTCAAGACAAAGAAGAATGTAAAGAAGAGCGGTTTTCAAGTTAACAACCAAAAGCCCAAGTTTGAATATAGACCTATGGATAAAAAGAAAAAGGCAGTGTGTTCTTCCTACGTGAATGCGCGGTGCACTAGTTCATCCAAGGTTCAAACACACAATTCGTTTAGTGCTCTTGGGTTTGTTGGGGGGAATGGGGGTTCCTTCCAGGGGAGATATAAAGGGGACGTGAGCTAAATGAGGAGTCTGACGATGACGAGGTAGAGGTTGTTTATGATGAAACGAATGAGTTTATGACATCGGGTACATATCCTACGTCTTCCAGTACAGGGGCAAGCACCTCTCACATAAAGTTGTCCAATGGATAGGTGGCTTCTGTTTCATGCTAAAGGGCTGCCGGTTGGTAGCAATTTCATTTTTGATGATGGCGGTTGACGTCGTTTGTTTGATTTTTTTTCGTTTGTCTACTAGTTAGTCATTATCATGATTGTAGTAGGCTAGATTGAGGTGGTAACTTGGTTTGTTTGCTTTTTTGCTTACATATATGGGGCATGTCCTGTATATGAACTAGTGGGGAACTCATCCTCACTACTTGTACTTATTTGGCGGTTGTCTAAAATAGAATCGCCGGGGTAACCCTTTACCCAAAAAAAGTGTGTAGCGGAAGCAATAATGTAAACCCAACATAAGTATAAGTTTGAAAAGTCATAAATGTTTAACAAAACATCTGCGATCCATGTCCACAACGACCGCGCCTCCCTGTGCAAGCTCCATGTGTACCTAACGACCTGCAAGGCATGTAACAGAGAGTCAACAACAAAGTTGAGCGAGTTCACAGTTGGTTGTTTAGTTACAATGTTCGTTTCGTAAATCGTATGTTTGTTTAGTAAACCATGTATCGTATATACTTGTATCGCGGCCCTCCAGGCATGTTTGCGAAGATTAGTGGGAGTTTCCCATATATTTTAGACTAGTTATATTTGTATCGCGGCCCTCCGGGCATGTGTGCGAAGTTTAGTATTAGTATCGCGGCCATTCCAGGCATGTGTGCGAAGATTCGTATTCGTATCGCGGCCATTCCAGGCATGTGTGCGAAGAGTAGTATTTGTATCACTAGTCTAGCAGTATCTATATGTGACCTTCCCCTAACGAGGTCAGTGATCCGTAATTTCCAGTAACAATGTAAGTGCAAGTAACCATTCAATCCCATTCCCTACCCCGGGAATCCCATGCCTCGGTAAGAGTGTGAACTCACCTTGGTTTGCTCGGTATGCTAAGGTATGTGCTCGCAATTAATCAGTCAAGTCCTAAGTACGCACGTGTACATAATCAGTTTGTATTCACGAAGTTCGCACATAAACACAATCATAGCGCGTAATAAATCAATGATCACCAAGTAGCACTGTACACGTATTCAATCTCATACAAGTCATGCTTTAAACTTAACGGCAGTTAACTAACTCAGTTAATCTTTAACAGAATTAAACTAAGTTACTGTGCTGATTTCCCTTTCGACGAAACATAATTGTTTCGTCGTGTAACCCTTTGACGAAACACCCTTCTTTTCGTCATGACCCCTTCGGCGAATCATCAACTGTTTCGTCGTATATATTCCCGGCGAAACACCCCCCCCCCCCCCCGTTTCGCCGTGAGTTCCGTTTCGTGAACATGGCAATTACGTCGCACAACATATCAGTTACAAAGATAAACACAGAAACCCTAATCATTGCTACAGCCGTCATCAACATCATCGATCATCATCATCAGTAAATCATAATCATCATCATGGCTCGTAATATCTAGCATGCACCCTACTTCATCGATGACAGTTTCAACATCATCACATAATCATAACATCGATCCTTTAAACATACATAACAATTGATGACACACCAAATAAACATCAATCGGGAACACATAAGTTCTGAATAGTGAGTCATGCGTTAATACAATGACAACATTCGATCCGGTTCCCAGTTTAACAACGAACTATCGAACCCTAATTACATGAATCTCAACCCAAGCATTAATCACAGTAGAACATTCATCAAACAAACTTTTAATCAATATAACAAGCAATCAAAGAATTACGCAGCCGGTTTAACAATCGTATAACTAACCAAGATGCCAAAGACGGTGGTTTGATCGCTAGAGGGAGCCTGGGAGAACACAAAGCTGCCGTCGCACAAAGGGAGAGCTCTAGGGTTTCGGTTTTTGTTAAAAGTGTGAAACAAAGAACCGGTTTCGTTAATATACACGAATTACCATACTGGGCCCGAACTGGGCTTTGGCGAAACTGGGCTCGGCGAAACACTCTGTTTCGTCGAGGTAAGGGGTGACGAAACAAACTCCTTTTCGTCGGTCATGGTTATGGCGAAACACTTTATTTCGTCGGGTCTTTTCATAGTTTAAGTATTTTAAGTTTTTCTAACAAGTTTCAATGTTATAACACCGAACACATATACATGCAACAAACACAATACACTTTATCATATCAGAACGTATACCGTTACAAAGCAAACAAGTCGTGTAAGTAAACAACTAAACAAACAGTTAACGTGCAATAAATGCGAAAATGGAATCTTGGAAACTCGAGTTGTCACATTATCCCCAACTTGAAAGAAATTTCGTCCCAAAATTTAGCATGCGGTTACTGAGGAAGCTAGTTGAGTGTATCGTTTACTGGTTTTCCTGGGGTGTCACATCATCCCCCCGTTGATTTGGAATTTCGTCCCGAAATTCTGTAGTAGCTTCAGCCTCAGTAGTAGTTGCATTGTTCCTGAACAACTGGGGATATTTGAGTTCCATTTGGTCTTCTCGTTCTCAGGTAAAATGGAATCTTGGAAACTCGAGTTGTCACATTATCCCCAACTTGAAAGAAATTTCGTCCCGAAATTTAGCATGCGGTTACTGAGGAAGCTAGTTGAGTGTATCGTTTACTGGTTTTCCTGGGGTGTCACATCATCCCCCCGTTGATTTGGAATTTCGTCCCGAAATTCTGTAGTAGCTTCAGCCTCAGTAGTAGTTGCATTGTTCCTGAACAACTGGGGATATTTGAGTTCCATTTGGTCTTCTCGTTCCCAGGTAAACTCTGGGCCACGACGGGAGTTCCAACGAACTCGAACAAGAGGTATTCTGGTGTTCTTGAGGACCTTAACATCCCGGTCTGTGATTTCAACAGGTTCCTCGACGAAATGTAACTGTTCGTCGATAGTGAGCTCCTTCAAAGGAACTATGAGGGTCTTATCTGACAGACACTTCTTCAGATTCGACACATGGAAAACGTTGTGAACCGCACCGAGTTCTGCCAGTAGGTTCAGTCTATAGGCCACTTTGCTTATTCTTTCTATGATTTTGAACGGTCCGACATACCGCGGATTGAGCTTGCCCCGTTTTCCAAAACGAACTACACCCTTCCAGGGAGAAACTTTGAGTAGCACTCGATCCCCAACCTGGAACTCGAGTGGTTTCCTGCGCTTATCAGCGTAACTTTTCTGACGGTCACGAGCTGCCGCCATGCGTTGTCGTATCTGTGCATTCCTTTCTGTTGCGTCTACCACCATTTCTGGACCTGTGATCTGACTATCACCCACCTCCGCCCAACAAAGAGGTGATCGGCATTTACGCCCGTATAATGCCTCGAATGGAGCGGCTTGAATGCTGGTGTGATAACTGTTATTGTACGAGAACTCACTAACGGGAGATGCTTTTCCCAGCTGTTGCCGAAATCGATAACACATGCCCGAAGCATGTCTTCTAGAGTCTGGATAGTGCGCTCAGACTACCCATCCGTCTGAGGGTGATAAGCCGTGCTCATGTCTAGCCGTGAGCCAAAAGATTTGTGCATTGCTTGCCACAGTTCTGAAGTGAATCGTGCATCATGATCTAAAATAATGGAGGTTGGCACTCCGTGCCTTGAGACAACTTCCTTGAGATATACGTCTGCTAGAGTGGAGAACTTATCCGTTTCCTTGATAGCCAAGAAGTGTGCAGACTTTGTGAGTCGATCCACGATCACCCAAATAGTATCATTCCCACGCTGAGATCTAGGCAGGCCAGTAACAAAATCCATGGAAATTTCTTCCCATTTCCATTGTGGTATCTTTGGTTGCTGAAGTAGGCCTGATGGTTTCTGATATTCTGTCTTGACCCTCGCGCAGGTCAAACACTTACCGACGTAAGTTGCTATGTGGGCTTTCATGCTGGGCCACCAATACGTAGTTCTGAGATCGTGGTACATTTTATCCGAACCTGGATGAACCGAGTAGCGGGACTTATGAGCTTCGTCCATCACTAGCTCGCGTAAGTTGCCATAAAGTGGGACCCAGATGCGTCCTGTGACATAGTAGGCGCCGTCTTCCCTTTGTTCTAACCGTTGCCTTGAGCCGCGTAGGGCTTCAGCCCTGACGTTTTCTGGTTTCAATGCTTCAACCTGAGCATCTCGTATCTGTGCAGGAAGACTAGACTGAATAGTAAGTTGTAGTGCTCGCACGCGTCTAGGTGCAGTATCCTTTTGACTGAGAGCGTCAGCCACAACGTTGGCTTTGCCTGGATGGTACTTGATGGAACATTCATAATCGTTCAAAAGTTCGACCCATCGTCGTTGACGCATGTTCAATTCCTTCTGCTTGAAGATATGCTCGAGACTCCTGTGATCGGTGTAGATGGTGCACTTGGTACCGTACAGGTAATGTCGCCATATCTTAAGCGCGAAAACGGCAGCTCCCAGCTCTAAATCGTGTGTAGTATAGTTCCGTTCGTGAATCTTAAGTTGGCGCGAAGCGTAAGCAATGACTTTATCCCGTTGCATCAATACACAACCAAGACCCTGAATCGATGCGTCGCAGTAGACCATAAAATCGTCTGTGCCCTCTGGCAATGAAAGGATAGGTGCGCTGCAGAGCCTATCTTTTAGGTGCTGAAAAGCTGTTTCTTGAGTACTACCCCAACGGTAGGTGACACCCTTCTGTGTCAGTAGTGTAAGCGGCTGTGCAATCTTTTAGAAGTCTTTGATGAACCTTCTGTAGTAGCCCGCCAAACCCAAGAATTGGCGGATTTCCGTTGGTGTACGAGGTGCAGGCCAGTTCCTGATCGAGTCTACCTTGGATAGATCCACGTGAATCCCATCCTTGTTTACCACGTGGCCTAGAAAGTGGGCTTCACGAAGCCAGAAGTCGAATTTTGAAAACTTGGCGTATAACTGTTCTGTTCGAAGGAACTTCAAAATAAGTCGTAAATGCTGCTCGTGTTCCTCCTGACTCTTAGAGTAGATCAGGATGTCGTCGATGAAAACAATCACAAACTTGTCCAAGTAAGGCTTGCACACCCTGTTCATAAGATCCATGAAAACCGCAGGCGCGTTTGTTAACCCGAATGGCATGACTAGAAACTCGTAGTGGCCGTAGCGAGTTCTGAATGTTGTTTTGGAGACATTCTCATCCCGGACTCTCAGCCGATGGCAACCTGACCTCAGATCAATCTTCGAGTAGTAGCTCGACCCTTGCAACTGGTCGAATAAATCATCAATACGTGGAAGAGGATAGCGGTTCTTCACTGTCACCTTGTTGAGTTCGCGGTAATCTATGCACATCCTGAAGGTACCGTCCTTCTTTTTTCACGAATAACACTGGAGCTCCCCAGGGCGAAGAGCTAGGACGAATAAAACCCTTATCCAATAGCTCTTGTAGTTGTTTGGATAGTTCTTCCAGTTCAGTTGGAGCTAAACCATACGGTGCGCGAGCTATTGGTGCTGCTCCAGGAGCTAGTTCAATCTGGAATTCAAACTGGCGATGAGGCGGTAGCCCAGGTAAATCTTCAGGAAACACTTGAGGAAAGTCGCGTACTACTGGAATATCCTCTAACCTCTTCTCTTTCGTTGATGCGTCTGTAACAAGTGCCAAAATGGCAGTGTGGCCCTTTCGCAAACATTTCTGAGCCTTCAGAAAGGAGATGATGCCAACCACGGCACCACTCTTGTCGCCTTGAACTTTGAGAGGTTCTTTACCAGAACGGGGAATACGAACAATCTTCTCCTTGCATAAGATCTCTGCTTGTTGTTGGGATAACCAATCTATACCAATGACGATGTCGAAACTACCCAGGACTATAGGAATGAGATCGATGGAGAAAGTCTGACCAGCTAAGACGATGTTACAACCCTTGACTACGTGTGTGGCCTCTAAACTCTTACCATTGGCTAACTCTACGACATGTTTGGTGTTTAAGGGTGTTGGTGTACGTTTTAACATTTGACTAACTTTTAGAGACACATAACTGGTATCCGCACCCAAATCAAACAAAACAGTAACATAAAAGTCGTCGAGAAGAAACTTACCCATAACCACGTTAGGATCATTCCTGGCATCACCCTGCCCCAGCACGAACACACGACCCCTAGCGTCGTTGCCATTATTGTTTCCCCCGTTGTTGTTTCCATTGCCCTGATTATTGTTGTTATTGTTGTTCTGGTTTAACTGGGGGCAGTCACGTTTGAAGTGGCCTTCAGCGCCACATTGATAGCATCCCCTGTTGCCTCGCTGCTGTTGCTGTTGTTGGTTTCGTGGAGCAGGTGGTTGTTGTTGCTGATTCTGATTCGCAGGCCGTGAGCTCCTACAATCTTTAGCCTCATGACCCATCTTGAGGCACCGCTGACAACGACCCTTGTTGCACTGGCCGTTGTGGTGCTTGTTGCAAGTATTGCACCTTGGGAGGTTTCCTCGATATCCACCCTGTCTTTGATTGCCCGAAGATTGCTGACCAGGGCTCTGGTAGTTATCAGTCTTTCGCTGCTGAACCTGAGACTGAGCTGTAGCTGAACCCTTGCTGGAATCCCCATCCCATTTCCGCTTGTTGTCACTGGGAGTAGCGGAAGTAGTAGCATCGGTAGCACTGATACGTTTAGGCAGCCTGTTCTGTTCCACTGCCTGATCTGTGAGGCGATGAGCAAGACGTTGAATATCCTGGATATTATCAAGGTTGGCCGATGTCACATGACTTTGAATTTCTGGTGCCAGCCCTTTGAGATACAACTCAATACGCTTGATAGGAGGGTCCACCATAGATGGGCACAGAACGGCCAGCTCGTTTGACCTTTTCGTATAGACTTCAATTTCTGAACCCGTCATTTTCAAATGAAAGAACTCCACTTCTAACTTGTGGATGTCATCGCGTGTGCAGTATTCCCGTTTGATCAGTTCCTTGAAATCATTCCAAGGGGTGGCGTTAGCAGCTGCCAACCCTAACATCTGAACTTGCGCGTTCCACCAAGTCAGCGCAATGCCTTCTAGAGTACCAGTGGCGTACTTCACCCTGCGAGCCTCAGGGCATTCACACATCTCAAAAATGGACTCGAGCTTTTCAAACCAATGGAGGAGTCCAACTGCTCCTTCAGTGCCACTGAATGTGCTAGGACGACAGTCCATGAAATTCTTGAAAGTGCAAACAGGTGGCTGAGCGTGTTGACCTGTTGTGTATCAGAACAGGACAAGGTTAAACACAAGAGTTGGTTTAGGAGTGTAGGATCTAAGGATCCTAGTGTGAGTTACGACTGCAGGGTATACCTCCTGCTTGTGCGGCTGCAAGTGCCGCAGCAACTAGTTCGTTAATGAGAGCCGTCAACTGGGCTTGAGTCATGTTAATGCGTCCAGCCATGATCTTCATAGCAAAGGTAACATAAGTGAGAGAGGTTCGCGAAAAGGGCGATGACAGAAGAGAGTGAGCACACAAGTGTTCTCAAGCAATAAGTGTTACGTTTATCTAAGCATACCGTGAGCAAAGTTCTATGTAATCTAGCAAGTAGGCAATGTAAACATGAATAATAGTAATACGTGTGTTGAGTCTTGCACGTGGAGCGAAGCATCGTTGTGGATCGTTGAGCACTATATAGGTTATAGTCTGGTTTTAATAAAAACGTTTTCCCCTTATTTAACCAAGTTCTCTATAACCAATGGCTCTGATACCAATCTGTCACACCCCCAAAATCCACACGCGGAGTACCACCGCATGGAAGCGTGACATGACCAGGATCAAGCCACCAATCATATTGAACATATAAGTAATAAGTAAAAGTCATTCATCAATACGAAAGGTGTTTCAAAACCAAACATAATCAAGTGTGTAGCGGAAGCAATAATGTAAACCCAACATAAGTATAAGTTTGAAAAGTCATAAATGTTTAACAAAACATCTGCGATCCATGTCCACAACGACCGCGCCTCCCTGTGCAAGCTCCATGTGTACCTAACGACCTGCAAGGTATGTAACAGAGAGTCAACAACAAAGTTGAGCGAGTTCACAGTTGGTTGTTTAGTTATAATGTTCGTTTCGTAAATCGTATGTTTGTTTAGTAAACCATGTATCGTATATACTTGTATCGCGGCCCTCCAGGCATGTTTGCGAAGATTAGTGGGACTTTCCCATATATTGTAGACTAGTTATATTTGTATCGCGGCCCTCCGGGCATGTGTGCGAAGTTTAGTATTAGTATCGCGGCTATTCCAGGCATGTGTGCGAAGATTCGTATTCGTATCGCGGCCATTCCAGGCATGTATGCGAAGAGTAGTATTTGTATCACTAGTCTAGCAGTATCTATATGTGACCTTCCCCTAATGAGGTCAGTGATCTGTAATTTCCAGTAACAATGTAAGTGCAAGTAACCATTCAATCCCATTCCCTACCCCGGGAATCCCATGCCTCGGTAAGAGTGTGAACTCACCTTGGTTTGCTCGGTATGCTAAGGTATGTGCTCGCAATTAATCAGTCAAGTCCTAAAGTACGCACGTGTACATAATCAGTTTGTATTCACGAAGTTCGCACATAAACACAATCATAGCGGGTAATAAATCAATGATCACCAAGTAGCACAGTACACGTATTCAATCTCATACAAGTCATGCTTTAAACTTAACGGCAGTTAACTAACTCAGTTAATCTTTAACAGAATTAAACTAAGTTACTGTGCTGATTTCCCTTTCGACGAAACATAATTGTTTCGTCGTGTAACCCTTTGACGAAACACCCTTCGTTTCGTCATGACCCCTTTGGCGAATCATCCACTGTTTCGTCGTATATATTCCCGGCGAAACACCCCCCCGTTTCGCCGTGAGTTCCATTTTGTGAACATGGCAGTTACGTCGCACAACATATCAGTTACAAAGATAAACACAGAAACCCTAATCATTGCTACAGCCGTCATCAACATCATCGATCATCATCATCGGTAAATCATAATCATCATCATGGCTCATAATATCTAGCATGCACCCTACTTCATCGATGACAGTTTCAACATCATCACATAATCATAACATCGATCCTTTAAACATACATAACAGTTGATGACACACCCAATAAACATCAATCGGGAACACATAAGTTCTGAATAGTGAGTCATGCATTAATACAATCACAACATTCGATCCGGTTCCCGGTTTAACAACGAACTATCGAACCCTAATTACATGAATCTCAACCCAAGCATTAATCACAGCAAAACATTCATCAAACAAACTTTTAATCAATATAACAAGCAATCAAAGAATTACGCAGCCGGTTTAACAATCGTATAACTAACCAAGATGCCAAAGACGGTGGTTTGATCGCTAGAGGGAGCCTGGGAGAACACAAAGCTGCCGTCACACAAAGGGAGAGCTCTAGGGTTTCGGTTTTTGTTAAAAGTGTGAAACAGAGAACTGGTTTCGTTAATATACACGAATTACCATACTGGGCCCGAACTGGGCTTTGGCGAAACTGGGCTCGGCGAAACACTCTGTTTCGTCGAGGTAAGGGGTGACGAAACAAACTCCTTTTCGTCGGTGATGGTTATGGTGAAACACTTTATTTCGTCGGGTCTTTTCATGGTTTAAGTATTTTAAGTTTTTCTAACAAGTTTCAATGTTATAACACCGAACACATATACATGCAACAAACACAATACACTTTATCATATCAGAACGTATATCGTTACAAAGCAAACAAGTCGTGTAAGTAAACAACTAAACAAACAGTTAACGTGCAATAAATGCGAAAATGGAATCTTGGAAACTCGAGTTGTCACACTTTAAATCGGCCCCGGCCTGAACCTCAATGAGAGCTCTAGCATAACTGCTTCTACCCCAAGACTCAGCACACATCGTGGCAGTATACGAATCCAACATTTTAGGCACCCCTATCTTAGAGGCGACAAAGCTAAGTCCATCCTCTGTATATGCCGCTAACGACCCATCATGCATCTTGACCCAAACTGGAATAGCTTTTATATCCTCTTTTTCCAACTTGACAGATGCCGACCACTCCTTCAAAATAATAGGAACACTTCTTATCATCCAAGGCCCTTCCTCTAACATTTTATCCATCCCTTCCTTTGTTTTGAATTTAAAGAAAAAGAACCCGTTCGCATTCATCATAAGTCTAGACAGCCCGTATTTAACCCAATTGTTCTTAGCAAAATAATCCACCACTGGAAAAGCCAGACGTTTACCCAGAAAATATCCATATAGAGTGTTCGCATAACTGTCCGTGACCTGTTTAACTGAAGACAACGGAATAACAACATCTGCGATACTGTGATTAGTTCCTCTCTTCCTTAGGCGATTTTGGTTCTTCTTGAAACCCTAGATTTTCTTTGTGATCTTATGTATAACAGTCTGTGATTAGAGATTTGATCATTCAAATTTCTATAACGAACTCGTTAGCAGTTGTGATTGATTTAGAACTAGGGTTTTGCTTTTTGGTCGTTTCTTTCAATCGCCGCCTTTTGTGATCTTTACGAAACCCTGATTAATTAAACTAGTTGTTGTTGATTTCGGTTAACTGAGCTTAATTTAGCTAGACTGATACGCTGGTTTCATCAGTTAAGGGTTGAAGATTGATCCTAGGGTTTAAGGATTTTCAGCTTTATTAGGGTTTTGTGCATGTGTTTGGTGTCGTCGTGGTTTTTTTCTGGGTGTTCAAGTGTTTGGCTGCATGGAGAGGAATAGTGACTATGATCTGGATCCTGATGGTGGGGGAACTACGCCTGGTTCAGTTCTGGTTCGGGGAATAGGGTTAAAGGTAACAAATATTGAGGGGAATAATCTGATGCCGAGACGTGGTATGTACTCTACATCCAATGTTTCAATTCTGGATGGGTTAGCGAACATTTCTAAGCCTGTTGAAAATCCATTTACTGTGATTTCAAAGAATCCGAATGTGCCTAATGCGGAGTTTGGTAATCTATCTATGGATAACAGTTATCCGGTTAGTTCGGGTGGAAATGCTTCATCGTCCACTCAACATCAATCGTTGGCTAATAAGGGTCCGGAGCCTTTATCATATGCAACGGTGCTTCAATCCAAGAAGGAGGACGTTCGGGTGAATTTCAGGAAGCTGGAATCGAATGAGGTTATGGATGGAGCCGATGTGGTTATCCCTTTATCTTCGGTTAAGCAGGTAACCGAGAGATATGTAATACTTTATATGGTTATTTTCTGGGGAAACGTCTAGCATTCCCGGTGGTGGATTATTTTGTTAAACATAACTGGGCAAAGTATGGATTGACGAGACTTATGATGAATTCAAAGGGTTTTTTCTTCTTCAAGTTTAAGACTAAAGAAGGTATTGATCAGTTAATGGAAGGTGGTCCGTGGATGATAAGAAACGTCCCTATTATCTTGAAGGAATGGTCACCCTCTATCACGGTTGAGAAAGAAGATATCACAACGGTTCCTGTTTGGATTAAGATGCATGAGGTTCCTCTTTCAGCGTTTACTGAAGATGGTCTTAGTCTCCTAGCGTCAAGGATTGGAACACCGAAGATGTTGGACTCTTATACGGCAAATATGTGGGTGGAGTCATGGGGGAGAAGTAGCTTTGCGAGGGCGCTAGTTGATGTTCATGCTAGTATGGAGTTAAGGACGAGTATAACCATGGCTATTCCTTCGCTGGATGGGAAGAGTTTTACAAAATCAGAGATAAAAGTGGAGTATGATTGGGTCCCATTGAGATGTCCGTCATGTTGTGTATTTGGGCATGATGGTAGTTCTTGCCCAAAGAATCCGAAAGCTGAAGAGACCATTGGAAAGGATCAGTATGAGACTAAAACTGATGCTGATGGGTTTAAGGGAGCTAAAGTGAAGAACAAAAAAGGGGGCCAGCAAGGTATCCATATTAAAAACCAGAAACCGAAGATGGTATATTGTCACACCCCGACCACGTATAACATACAAGACGTGGCGGAAACATCGGGGAGTGTTGTAACAGAATTAATGTTTCATAACCATGGATACCAAAAAGTGTTTTGTTTTATTAAACATTGAATAATTTCATCGTCTGGAAATCTAAATACACAATTTAAACATTGTCTATCATTGTTATTGAGTCACTAAGGCCTTGTCCAGTCCTATGTGAGCATGCATCCTATAAACGATATCATCCAACAATACCTGAAACATATGTGAAAACGAGGTCAGCAAAGAAATGCTGGCGAGATACATAGGTTTTGTGGAAATAAGATTCATGACTTATGTTTTTTGAAAAATGTTTAGTCATGAACCTTGTAATTTGCTTCGTCTTGTAAATCATTTGAAAAATAATAAGTTCAGATGATATATATATAAATAAAAGAATGATGCATGATTAAATGAATAACCATGTAAAATGAGTTTGTACAAGTTAAGTTGTTTGTAAATCAATGTCTTGTGAAAAGTATGTTATTTGTATAAAATGTTCTATGTATCAAACTGAAATGATTCAAATAACGCTACGACATGCAATACCATACAAACACTTATATATAGGAAGTACCAGCGGCGTATCCACCATGCTTGTATCATATTACACACGCATCGTTACTTAATCACTTACTCAAACCAAACCAACCAATGTAAACCATGTAATGTATAACTAAAATGATATGTATGGCTAGTGAAATGCATCAACTAAACCATAGGTGAAACGCACAAAACAAAGTATTGAAGTAAATCTTGGTTTAAACCAATACTATGTTTCGTGTAAATGCATGATCAAATGTAAATCATGTCCCAATGTTTACCCAATCGTTAACCCATTTAGTAAAATCGTTCTAGTCGTTCTTGTTTTAATTGTTCAAATCGTTCTTGTTTTAATTGTGAAACTACTTTATGGTCGATTCTCTAATAACATTCAAACCTTCTTGACGCGTTCCTCGCTCCATCTCGCTCTCGCTCT
>JARYGA010012300.1:0-35257 GCA_030545235.1 Helianthus tuberosus | reverse complement strand
AATAGTTGACAAATCATTTTCGTACTTCTATTTCATTCGAGCTTGTTGATTCTGAGACTTCCTCAATTGACGATCAAAGTAAGTGTCACACCCCGACCACGTAAAACAACAAAACGTGGCGGAAACGTCGGGGAGTGTTGTAACAGAATCATTGTTTCATAACACATGGAAACTGAAATATTGTTTTATTGATTAAAAGAGTTACAATGTCTTGACAATCAAAGAAACATAACATAAATAACTAGTCTTGCATCTTTTATTGTCGCTAAGGCCCAAGTCCGCCTAAGTGTATCTTGATAAATCCTAAGTATCATATCCTGAAACACATGTGAAAATAGGTACGTCAGCATAAAAATGCCTGTGAGATACATAGGTTTTGTGAAAATAGAATTCATGACTTATGTTTATGAAAATGTTTAGTCATGAACCTTGTAATTTGCTTTGTATTGTAAATCATTTGAAAAGTGATAAATAAACCAAATGATCTATATGTATAAAAGAATAATACATGGTTAAGTAAATAACCAAGTAAAATGAGTTTATATCAGATAAGTTGTTTGTAAAACAATGTATTGTGAAAAGCATGTTATTTGTATAAAATGTTATATGTCTAAATTGAAATAATTCAAATAACGCTACGATATGTAATACCATACAAGCACTTATATATAGGAAGTACCAGCGGCGTATCCACCATGCTTGTATCATATTACACACGCCTCGTTACTTAAATCACTTACTCAAACCAAACCACCAAAGTAAAATGTTTATGTATAATCAAATGTCGAAATGTTTGTGTGAAAACCATGTCTAATGTCTATGTCTAATGTAAATCATAAATTGTGTATATCAATGTCAAAATGTTTATGTCTAATGTAAATCATGAATTGTGTATATCAATGTCAAAATGTTTATGCCTAATGTAAATCATGAATTGTGCATATCAATGTCAAAATGTTTATGTCTAATGTAAATCATGAATTGTGTATATCAATGTCAAAATGTTTATGTCTAATGTAAATCATGAATTGTGTATATCAATGTCAAAATGTTTATGTCTAATGTAAATCATGAATTGTGTATATCAATGTCAAAATGTTTATGTCTAATGCAAATCATGTAATGTGTATCCAAAATATCATGTATGGTAAGTAAAATATATCAACTAAACCATATGTAAAATGCACAAAAACAAGGTATTGAAGTAAAACATGGTTTAAATCAAAGTTATGTTTTGTGGAACAAATGCATGCTATACTGATATAAACATCTATGCGGTATTGTGAAAATGCATACATTCAAGCCTTGTGACTGTGGTGATAGACCTTTAAACAAATTAAAGGTTTATCTGTGTTATGTCTATCGAATTCGGTCATTCCTTCCATCCAAACATACCTAGGATGTCAGGAACGGGAGTTGTCAATTCCTATGGTACCGCTACCTACTAACAAATGGCGTAGCTAATGTTAATGAATGTATATTGTCCCATTTGAACAAACCAAATGCCATACCAAAATGTAAGCATGTGATGAATAATAAATGTACTAAGTATGCACACAATGGACATACATAGCATAAAATGTAATGTAAAACAATGTACTAAGTATGCACACAATGGACATACATAGCATAAAATTTAATGTAAAACGATGTACTAAGTATGCAACAAAGGACATACATAGCAAAAACACAATCAAATCATGTACTATAAGTGTACTATTGAACATAACAAGCATATGATATGAAAACATGAAAAGCACGAAAGTAACGAGTAGGCACATGTGTTTCACCCCCAAAATGTTTGGAAAATAGTAAAAGAGGGGTCTATGTACTCACTTGAGATTGCTCAAAATTCCTAGGATAACCACCAAGCAATGCTAGAAGATCACGGAATCCAACGGTACCTAATATAGGTAACTACATTAATAATCCGGACCTAAATCGGAGGATCGGAGAGAATGAGGGCTCTTAAACCAAATGAGTATGGGAACTCATGTAATATGGTTTAACAAAGCCCACATACTAAAATGAAACCTAACCTAAGTGCTTACGACCCATTACGACCCGTTTAGGTAGCTTATGCTACTTTAACGCGTCGTTCGCGTAAAACACGTTCGGAACGCCTAACTAGTCCTATGACAAGTAAAATATGCCTTAACATGTCTAATATTGTTGCCAAATCAGTTTAGATGTTAAAAGTTATGTTACATATGCTTAAAATGAATTTTGGCGTAAAAAGGGCATTTTGGTAATTTTCCTAAGGCATATAAACTACCTATCATACAACTACTTAACGAAGCGACCATAAGGTATAACCTCGGAAGGTTATTCCATATATACTATGGTCACCTAATGTGTTTGGTCGGATCCTAATGATCGACCAAACGGGTCGGGTTCGAAAATATAAGCGATTGTTTAGATCGCTTACCTTACGACCCTATATAAGCACTAAACTAAAAGTGACGAGCTAAGCATGTTAAAACATGCTTAACTAAGTTTAGAAAACAGGTTTGGTATCAAAACAAACGGTTTTGATACCTAAGAGTAGTTTGGTTACAAAATACGCAAGAATGCGCATTTTGGCCGAAACTACGACTCGTCACTGAGCCTAGATAACGTGGTAATCAGTAGGTATAGTCACTGGGGACTATAACCATCGTGATTACGCTCACGTTATGAAGTTCATACGAACTTCGCATTGACCATAAACTGGTCAATGTAGAAAGTCAAACAAAGTTTGACTTTAACGCTAAAACGAATGAAAAGAACGAAAGAACACTTACAAAGGGTCCCCGCAAGATTTGACTCCAAGTAATCTCAGGTAGGAAGTGAATAATCACAACCACTTAGAGAAAAACTTAAATCAAACGTGGGTTTGCAAGAAGTGGGTGTCACACCCCGACCACGTAGAACATCAAATCGTGGCGGAAACGTCAGGGAGTGTTGTAACAGAATTATTGTTTCACAACTACGACATACAAAGTTATATTTTATTTATCAAACAAGAGTGTTACATTGTCTCAAAACAGGAAATAAAGAGTTCAGAACATAATTAAACTAGTTCTATCTTTATTTTAAGTCTCTAAGGCACAGGTCCGCCCTAGTGTCACGATCATCATCCTAAGCAACAGCTCCTGAAAACACATGTGAAAGTAGGTACGTCAGCATAAAAATGCCTGTGAGATACATAGGTTTTGTGAAAATAAGATTCATGACTTATAAGTTTAGAAAAAAAAAGTTGATTAGCAAAAGTCAGTCATGAACCTTGTAAATTGTTTTTGTTTTGTAAATCATTTAAAAAGCAATAAGATCAAATAATATGTATAAGTAAAAGAATAATGTATGGTTAAATGTATAACCAAGTAAAATGAGTTGTATAAAATAAGTTGTTTGTAAAACAATGTCTTGTGAAAAATATGTTATTTTTATAAAATGTTATATGTCTAAATTGAAATGATTCAAATAACGCTAGGATATGTAATACCATACAAGCACTTATATATAGGACGTACCAACGGCGTATCCACCATGCTTGTATCATATTACACACGTCTCATTACTTAAATCGCTTAAACAAACCACCAATGTATAAAGTCCATGTTTAAACCAATTGTCAAGAAGTCCTTGTATAAGCCATGTCAAATGTTAAAAGTCCAAATGTAGTCAAGTAATGTGTAACAAATGTTATGTATTGTAAGTAAAGTATTGTCACATAAACCAAATGTAGAAATGTACAAAACAAAGTATTTTGAATATATCAAAAAGTTATGTTTTGCAAAGTAATGCATGTTACATTGATACAAACACTTATGTGGTAAGTTAACGCATACATTCAAGCCTTGAGACAGTCGGATAACCCTTTTAGTCAAGGTTATCAAAGTAATGTTTTCGGATTCAGTCATTCCTTACATCCAAACAAACCCGGGATGTCAGGAATGGGATTTGTCAAGTCCTATGGTACCAGTACTTACTACTGAGCGGCGTAGCTAATGTTAATGAACGTATATAAGTCCCGTTTGTGCAAACCAAATATCATAGCAAATGTGAACATGTTATATGAAAACAATGTACTAAGTATGCTAAGTTACATACGAAGCAGAAAAGTCATGTAAATCAATGTGCTAGCATGCTATCAGTCAACATACATAGCAGAAATGTAAAGTAAAACAATGTACTAAGTATGCTCACAATGGACATACATAGCATGAAATGTAATGTAAAACGATGTACTAAGTATGCACACAATGGACATACATAGCATAAAATGTAATGAAATCATGTACTATAATGTACTAATGAACATAACAAGCATATGATATGAAAGCATGAAAGGCACGAAAGTAACAAGTAGGCACATGTGTTTCACCCCAAAATTTTTGGAAAACAGTAAAAGAGGGGTCTATGTACTCACTTGAGATTGCTTAGTAGTCCTTGAGTAACAACAAAACAATGCTAGAGATCACGGATATCAAACAGCACCTAATATAGGTAACTATGTTAATATACCGGACCTAAATCAGAGGATTTGGATAGAATGAGGGTTCGTAAACCAAACGAGTATGGAGACTCGTGTAATATGGTTTAACAAAGCCCACATACTAAAATGAAACCTAACCTAAGTGCTTACGACCCATTACGACCCGTTTAGGTAGCTTATGCTACTTTAACGCGTCGTTCGCGTGAAACGCGTTCGGACCGCCTAACTAGTCCTATGACAAGTAGAATATGCCTTAACATGTCTAATATTGTTGCTAAATCAGTTTAGATACCAAAAGTTATGTTACATATGCTTAAAATGAATTTTGGTGTAAAAAGGGCATTTTGGTAATTTACCTAAGGCATATAAACTACCTATCATACAACAAACTAAACGTCGTGACCATAAGGTATAACCTCGGAAGGTTATACAACTATGGTTACCTAATGTGTTTGGTCGGATCCTAATGATCGACCAAACGGGTCGGGTTCGAAAGTATAAGCGATTGTTTAGATCTCTTACCTTACGACCCTATATAAGCACTAAACTAAAAATGACGAGCTAAGCATGTTAAAACATGCTTAACTAAGTTTAGAAAATAGGTTTGGTATCAAAACAAACGGTTTCGATACCCAAGAGTAGTTTGGTTACAAAATACGCAATAACACGCATTTTGGCCGAAACTACGACTCGTCACTGAGCCTAGATAACGTGGTAATCAGTAGGTATAGTCACTAGGGACTATAACCATCGTGATCACGCTCACGTTATGAAGTTCAACCGAACTTCTTGTTGACCATAAACTGGTCAACGCAGAAAGTCAAACATAGTTTGACTTTCGTACTATAAAAGCGATAAAAGAACGAAGGAACACTTACAAAGGGTCCCCGCTAGTAAAACTTGATCGAATAGCTCAGGTATGAAGCAATGACTTCAACTTAGAGCTTTGAGATCAGATTTGTGAGTTTTGGGGTTGAGATGGGTTGGGTATTTATAGTAAATGGACATCCGTTAGGATCTTTTATCGAATAACGTGATCGAATCTCATCCGTACATGTGTTGGAATGTTATGGTAACTCATTTTGCCCCCACCACCAGAGATTGACATGTGGCATTGGCCTTTGGGGGTTGAAAGGTTGTTAACAGTAGTTAAAACAAGTTGCTGCGTCTGGACCCTGCTTACGGACCGTAAGGGTGATGCCTTACGGTCCGTAAGCCATCAAGTTTGGCAGAATTACACTTTTGGTCCCTGCACCTTGTTTCGTCGCGTAACGGAACTTCTAACACCCGTCAATCCCAATTTCAAGCTCCACAATGATGTTAAGACATAGGGAACATGAAATATGCTTGAAAACATCACGGATATCGGTTCGTTTGGCCGTACGATCGCGTTGTTCGGTTAATTACGTCGGAATGCGCATAAGCGCGAAAAAGGATCCAAATTGCGTGATGAATGGATTTTTCTTATGCCAAACACTAAAATAAAATATTTTAGTGCTTACATAAATTTTTGGATGTCTGGATGTATTCAGAACGTGAGTTATGCACGAAAGTGCAAACTTGTGCACTTTTTGATGCTTTTAGTCCTTGAATGACCCAAAAGTTTATTTTAGCACACCGAACCCCTCAAAGCCTATTTCTAAGCTATGTAAAGGATATTTATGGTATGTTTAACTTATGGTCATGTTCCGGAATGTCTGTTACAGTTCAAGTTGGCATACTTTCGCAGTTTGTCAAATTTAGTCCCTGTAAGTGAATTAACTTGTTTTTGCCATACCAAAGTCTTCAAAACTTATTTCTAAGTTATGTAAAGGTTATTTAAGGTATGTTAAGTATATGTTGATGTTCCGGAGTATTTTTCGCATTAAACTGATTACGTTTACACACCAGTTTGCGTATAACTCTCCAGAAAGCGATATAGAGTTTGAAATTGAACAAAAGTCAAAACATGAAAAATGTCAAACATAAACAAACAAACATTGGGATCAAATAACATTGTTTTATTGATAAACGAAATGTTCACAATGATTTCAAGCACAGATGTTACAGTCTCCCCTACTTGTGGAAATTTCGTCCCGAAATTTATTTAGAGGAAACCCGTGGGAAAAGATGCGGATACTTCGCCTTCATTTGATCTTCACATTCCCAAGTAAACTCAGGTCCACGTTTAGATTCCCAGCGAACCTTGACCAAAGGAATGCGCTTGCGTTTAAGCCACTTGACTTCACGTTCCATGATTTCCACTGGCTTCTCAACAAATTTCAGTGTTTTATCAACATGAATTTCGTCAAGTGGTATGTGGAGGTTCTCATCAGCTAAACACTTCTTGAGATTGGACACATGAAAGGTTGGATGAACATTTCCAAGTTCACGAGGTAACTCAAGTCTGTAGGCTACCTTACCGATTCTTTCGATGATCTTGAATGGTCCAACGTATCTAGGTGCAAGTTTTCCTTTCTTTCCAAATCTGATCACACCTTTCCAAGGTGATACCTTAAGTAATACACGATCACCGACTTGAAAATCTAAGGGCTTGCATTTTGGGTCCGCGTAACTCTTTTGACGGCTTCTAGCTGTCTGAAGGTTATCACGAACTTTCTTAATCTTATCAGTTGTCTCTAAAATGAGGGCAGGTCCAGTAAGCTGAGCCTCACCGATCTCATTCCAGCAGACTGGTGAATGACATTTTCGACCATAGAGAGCCTCGAAAGGAGCCATGTTGATGCTGGAGTGATAACTGTTGTTGTAGGAGAATTCAATCAACGGAAGATGTGAATCCCAACTACTACCAAAATCGATCACACAAGCTCTAAGCATATCCTCCAGAGTCTGGATTGTTCTTTCAGATTGACCATCCGTTTGCGGATGATAAGCTGTGCTCAGATTAAGTTGGGTCCCCATGGCAGATTGCATGGTTCTCCTAAAAATGAGAAGTGAAACGAGCATCTCTGTCAGAAATGATGTTCAAAGGAACACCATGTCGACCTACAATTTCATCCACATAGATTTTAGCAAGTTTGTCAGAAGAAAAATCCTCACGGATTGGCAAGAAATGCGCCGACTTAGTAAGACGATCAACAACTACCCAGAGGGCATCATGACCTTTCTTTGTGCGCGGAAGTTTGGTAATGAGATCCATAGTAATGTTTTCCCATTTCCAAACAGGGATCTCTGGTTGTACCAATAAACCAGAAGGACGCTGATGTTCAGCCTTAACCTTAAGACAAGTAAGGCATTTTGATACATATAAGGCAATGTCTTTCTTCATACCAGGCCACCAATACTGAATACGAAGATCCTTATACATCTTATCTAAACCAGGATGAACAGAATAACGAGACTTATGGGCTTCATCCATAAGCAAGGTGCGAAGGTTATCTTGGCTTGGGACCCACAAACGGTCCATGAAGTAGTACGATCCATTGTCCTTCAGTTCCAGATCTGGGGTTATGTGATAGGGAAATTCCTTATCCATCAAACCTTGTGAAACACAAGATTGTTGAGCCTGAGAATTGCGGGCTTAGATATCGGATCGAGCTTGAATATCAGATTGAACGCGAACACAATGAAGCTTAGTACGTTCCTTACGACTCAATGCATCGGCTACGACATTCGCCTTACCAGGATGGTAGCGAATTCCGCAGTCATAGTCGTTTAGAAGCTCAACCCAAAGTCGTTGCCTCATGTTAAGTTCTTTCTGACTGAAGATATGCTGAAGACTTTTGTGGTCCGTGAAAACCACACATTTTTTTCCGTACAAATAGTGTCTCCAGATCTTAAGAGCGAAGACAACCGCACCTAACTAAAGGTCATGAGTGGTGTAGTTTTTCTCATGTATCTTCAACTGCCTCGATGCATATGCTATGACTTTGTTCCTTTGCATCAGAACACAGCCAAGACCCAATTTAGATGCATCGCAATAAACGACGAAATCATCATTGCCCTCAGGCAAAGTCAGAACAGGCGCGTCGCAAAGTTTTTGTTTCACAGTCAGAAATGCTTCCTCTTGTTTGAATCCCCAATCAAAGGGCTTGCTCTTCTGAGTTAGAGCAGTTAGAGGAACTGCAATTTTTGAGAAGTTCTTAATGAAGCGGCAGTAATAACCCGCAAGTCCAAGAAAAGAACGAACTTCAGTAGGAGTAGTAGGCGTATCCCAATCCTTAATCGCACTGATCTTGGAGGGATCTACATGAATACCTTGTTCGTTGACAATATGTCCCAAAAATTGAACCTCTTTAAGCCAAAATTCACACTTGGAGAATTTGGAGAAAAGTTGCTCTTTCTTTAGAAGTTCCAGAGTAAGACGAAGATGTTGCTCGTGATCAGCTCGCGTCTTAGAGTATATCAAGATGTCGTCAATAAAAACAATGACGAACTGATCCAAATAAGGCTTGCAGACCCTATTCATTAAGTCCATGAAAACAGCAGGAGCATTAGTCAAACCGAATGGCATGACTGTGAACTCATAATGCCAATAACGACTGCAGAACGCTGTCTTGGGAATGTCTTCTTCATGCACACGATGTTGGTGATATCCAGATCGCAGATCAATCTTCAAAAAATAAGAAGCGCCCTGTAACTGATCAAAGAGATCATCGATGCGAGGTAGGGGATATCGATTCTTGATGGTAAGCTTGTTAAGCTCACGATAATCGATACACATCCTAAAAGATCCATCCTTCTTCTTGACAAAAAGAACGGGAGCCCCCCAAGGTGAAAAGCTAGGACGGATAAAACCTTTGTCAGAGAGTTCCTGAAGCTGCTTAGACAACTCTTGCATCTCAGACGGTGCAAGACGATATGGAGCTCTGGCAATGGGATTTGCACCAGGTACGAGATCAATACGGAACTCGACTTGGCGTGCAGGGGGTAGACCAGGTAAATCTTCAGGGAATACTTCAGAATAATCCCGAACAACAGGAATATCTTGAATAGATTTACCTTTGCCCTTATTTGCTACAACATGTGCCAAAAAGGCCACATAGTTCTTTCGCAGATACTTCCGAGCTTTAAAACAAGACATGAGTTTGAGACCACCAGCAGGTTTCTCACCACGAACCTGTAGGATCTCGCCTGTCGAAAGCGGCACACGAACAATCTTCTCAAAACAAACTACCTCTGCGCGATGCTTGGATAACCAATCCATACCCACTATAACGTCGAAGCTTCCAAGTTGCATAGGCGTGAGGTCAATAGGAAAAAGATGGTCATTAAGGTTCAACTGGCAGTTGCGAAGAACAGAATCAAGAACAATGGGTTCACCACTAGCAACTTCTATTGTCAAAGGTTTTCCTAGTTTCGTTCTAGACACACGAAGTAATGGCTCAAAAGATAATGACACAAAACTCTTATCGGTACCCGAATCAAAAAGGACAGATGCAGGCTGATTATTAATAGAGAACGTACCGTTCACCACTTCATTGTCCGCTTGTGCCTCTTGTGCATTCATGTTGAAGACTCGACCTCGAGCCTGAGCCTGATTCTAATTTGGATTTGCGTTAGCCAGTCTTGGGCACCGGTTTCTGTAGTGGGTCAGATCCCCACGATTGTAGCACGAACTAGGAGGAAAATGAGGTCGTGCAGCTTGACCTTGTTGCTGAGCAAGAGGCTGAGCAACTTGTTGGGCTTGGTTCTGAACTGCCTGATTCTGGTTAACAGGAATGCGACAAGTAGCGGCAAGATGACCATTTCTTCCACAGTTAGTGCAATGACGACACTGGAGATGTGGTAGGTGATGGCCGTTACACCTGTTGCACAAAGGTGCATTGCCAAGATAAGGCTTCTTGGCGGGTGGTTGCGCAGGCTGATTTGGTGCAGCTTGAGCCTGTGCAGTAACGGCATAGTTTTGGGAAGCCTTTCGCTTCCTAGACCCTCTTGAGGAACCAGAATCCTTTCCCTTCTTGTTTTGACCTTTCTTGCTATCTTCTTTGTTAGACGCCTGCTTCTTACCCTTGTCACCCTTTTTGTGCAGCTTTCCCTTTCGAACCTGCGACTCAGTCAATGTCGCTGCTACCTCGATTGCCTGACGGAGTGTGGTAGGGTTACTACCAGTAATGATGTCTTGTACTGAGTCAGGTAGACCATCGATGTACCTTTCGATAGCCTTGTCGAGGGGGGTAACCATTGTTGGGCAAAGCAGACTCAACTCCTCAAACCTATCAGTATACGCCCTGTGCTCGCCACTGTCTTGTTTCAAGTCATCAAACTCTCTCTCCAAAGCTCGATGTTCATGACGAGGACAAAACTCCCTCGTCATAAGAGCTCTAAGTTCAGCCCAAGTCTGTGCTAGAGCAACTTCTGCACCACGATCTCTCATAACCCTGTTCCACCACGTAAGAGCCCTCTTCTGGAACACACTCGAAGAAAACTCGACCTTGCGATTGTCAGGACACTGCACGTGACAGAAAGTATTCTCAATGCTCTCGAACCATTGAAGAAGCCCAGTCGCTCCCTCAGAACCACTAAACTTGAGTGGTTTAGCCGAGTTAAAATTCTTGAAATTGCATGGAGCATTGTTGTTGTTGTTGGCTTGGTTCCATTGAGCAAAGAGGTTTGGGAATTGAGTTGCCATTTGCTGCGCAATGATTTCTGCCAGTTCGGCAGTCGCTATCTGGTTTTCGCGTCGAGGAGGCATTCTAAAAGAGGAAAACATGAAAGGAAACGAGTGAGATGATTGGGTGAAAAGAATGAGATGAAACAAAATCAACAAAAGTAAAGATGGTGGTCATTCGTCCGCATCACAAAGCAAGCAAACGACACACAGTGACTAATCAAAGTAAATGGGTCAAAAATAATGTATCGCGAAGACATGCTCGCATATAAGTGAACACTCACCCCAAGAGTTCCTAGGTAAGAGTGACTGGTCCTATTATGTGGATTTGTACGAACACTCTAGCCTTAGACAGAAAACCCAGGGTACAGGCATTCACTCTTCCAATTTGCACGTGTTCACATTATTTAAAACCCAAAACCTTGACGAGATTTTGAAAATTTGGAAGGCACAAGGCCAAAAATCAAACTGGAAGGGTTCAAAACCTTACAACAGAGGGTTCAAAACCTAGTAATCAATCATCCAAAAACAGATGATTAATTTTCAAAGCGGATTCGAACTTGATGTTCCCGTTGTGGTTATCACCTAAGGATAGGTGAAGTGCATGTTTTAAAATCTAAACACAAGATAACTTGTGTTGGGGTCCTAGAAAGGTTATAGTCTAGGTCAAAGCATTACTAATAACCTAATTCCCTATAACCATTGGCTCTGATACCAACTTTTCTGTCACACCCCGACCACGTAGAACATCAAATCGTGGTGGAAACGTCGGGGAGTGTTGTAACAGAATTATTGTTTCACAACCACGGCATACAAAGTTATATTTTATTTATCAAACAAGAGTGTTACATTGTCTCAAAACAGGAAACAAAGAGTTCAGAACATAATTATCCTAGTTCTATCTTTATTTTAAGTCTCTAAGGCACAGGTCCGCCCTAGTGTCACGATCATCATCCTAAGCAACAGCTCCTGAAAACACATGTGAAAGTAGGTACGTCAGCATAAAAATGCCTATGAGATACATCGGTTTTGTGAAAATAAGATTCATGACTTATAAGTTTAGAAAAAAAAAAGTTGATTAGCAAAAGTCAGTCATGAACCTTGTAAATTGTTTTTGTTTTGTAAATCATTTAAAAAGCGATAAGATCAAATGATATGTATAAGTAAAAGAATAATGTATGGTTAAATGTATAACCAAGTAAAATGAGTTGTATAAAATAAGTTGTTTGTAAAACAATGTCTTGTGAAAGATATGTTATTTGTATAAAATGTTATATGTCTAAATTGAAATGATTCAAATAACGCTACGATATGTAATACCATACAAGCACTTATATATAGGACGTACCAACGGCGTATCCACCATGCTTGTATCATATTACACACGTCTCATTACTTAAATCACATAAACAAACCACCAATGTATAAAGTCCATGTTTAAACCAATTGTCAAGAAGTCCTTGTATAAGCCATGTCAAATGTTAAAAGTCCAAATGTAGTCAAGTAATGTGTAACAAATGTTATGTATTGTAAGTAAAGTATTGTCACATAAACCAAATGTAGAAATGTACAAAACAAAGTCTTTTGAATATATCAAAAAGTTACGTTTTGCAAAGTAATGCATGTTACGTTGATACAAACACTTATGTGGTAAGTTAACGCATACATTCAAGCCTTGAGACAGTCGGATAACCCTTTTAGTCAAGGTTATCAAAGTAATGTTTTTGGATCCAGTCATTCCTTACATCCAAACAAACCCGGGATGTCAGGAATGGGATTTGTCAAGTCCTATGGTACCAGTACTTACTACCGAGCGGCGTAGCTAATGTTAATGAACGTATATAAGTCCCGTTTGTGCAAACCAAATGCCATAGAAAATGTGAACATGTTATATGAAAACAATGTACTAAGTATGCTAACTTAACATACGAAGCAGAAAAGTCATGTAAATCAATGTGCTAGCATGCTATCAGTCAACATACATAGCAGAAATGTAAAGTAAAACAATGTACTAAGTATGCTTACAATGGACATACATAGCATGAAATGTAAAGTAAAACGATGTACTAAGTATGCACACAATGGACATACATAGCATAAAATGTAATGAAATCATGTACTATAATGTACTAATGAACATAACACGCATATGATATGAAAGCATGAAAGGCACGAAAGTAACAAGTAGGCACATGTGTTTCCCCCAAAATGTTTGGAAAACAGTAAAAGAGGGGTCTATGTACTCACTTGAGATTGCTTTGTAGTCCTTGAGTAACAACCAAACAATGCTAGAGATCACGGATATCAAACGGCACCTAATATAGGTAACTATGTTAATATACCGGACCTAAATCGGAGGATTTGGATAGAATGAGGGTTCGTAAACCAAACGAGTATGGAGACTCGTGTAATATGGTTTAACAAAGCCCACATACTAAAATGAAACCTAACCTAAGTGCTTACGACCCATTACGACCCGTTTAGGTAGCTTATGCTACTTTAACGCGTCGTTCGTGTGAAACGCGTTCGGACCGCCTAACTAGTCCTATGACAAGTAGAATATGCCTTAACATGTCTAATATTGTTGCTAAATCATTTTAGATACCAAAAGTTATGTTACATATGCTTAAAATGAATTTTGGCGTAAAAAGGGCAATTTGGTAATTTACCTAAGGCATATAAACTACCTATCATACAACTAACTAAACGTCGTGACCATAAGGTATAACCTCGGAAGGTTATACAACTATGGTTACCTAATGTGTTTGGTCGGATCCTAATGATCGACCAAACGGGTCGGGTTCGAAAGTATAAGCGATTGTTTAGATCGCTTACCTTACGACCCTATATAAGCACTAAACTAAAAATGACGAGCTAAGCATGTTAAAACATGCTTAACTAAGTTTAGAAAACAGGTTTGGTATCAAAACAAACGGTTTCGATACCCAAGAGTAGTTTGGTTACAAAATACGGAATAACACGCATTTTGGCCGAAACTACGACTCGTCACTGAGCCTAGATAACGTGGTAATCAGTAGGTATAGTCACTAGGGACTATAACCATCGTGATCACGCTCACGTTATGAATTTCAACCGATCTTCATGTTGACCATAAACTGGTCAACGCAGAAAGTCAAACATAGTTTGACTTTCGGACTAGAAAAGCGATAAAAGAAGAAGGAACACTTACAAAGGGTCCCCGCTAGTAAAACTTGATCGAATAGCACAGGTATGAAGCAATTACTTCAACTTAGAGCTTTAAGATCAGATTTGTGGGTTTTGGGGTGGAGATGGGTTGGGTATTTATAGTAAATGGACAACCGTTAGGATCGTTTATCGAATAACGTGATCGAATCTCATCCGTACATGTGTTGGAATGTTATGGTAACTCATTTTGCCCCCACCACAAGAGATTGACATGTGGCATTGGCCTTTAGGGGCTTGAAAGGTTGTTAACAGCAGTTAAAACGAGTTGCTGCGTCTGGCCCCTGCTTACGGACCGTAAGGGTGATGCCATCAAGTTTGGCAGAATTACACTTTTGGTCCCTAAACATCATGGATGTCGGTTTGTTTGGCCGTACGATCGCGTTGTTCGGTTAATTGCGTCGGAATGCGCATAAGCGCGAAAAACGATCCAAATTGCGTGACGAATGGATTTTTCTTATGCCAAACACTAAAATAAAATATTTTAGTGCTTACATAAATTTTTGGATGTCCGGATGTATTCAGAATGTGAGTTATGCGCGAAAGTGCAAACTTGTGCACTTTTTGACGCTTTTAGTCCTTGAATGACCCAAAAGTTTATTTTAGCACACCGAACCCCTCAAAGCCTATTTCTAAGCTATGTAAAGGATATTTATGGTATGTTTAACTTATGGTCATGTTCCGGAATGTCTGTTACAGTTCAAATTGGCATACTTTCACAGTTTGTCAAATTTAGTCCCTGTAAGTGAATTAACTTGTTTTTGCCATACCAAAGCCTTCAAAACTTATTTCTAAGTTATGTAAAGGTTATTTATGGTATGTTAAGTATATGTTGATGTTCCGGAGTATTTTTCGCATTACACTGATTATGTTTACGCACCAGTTTGCGTATAACTCTCCAGAAAGCGATATAGAGTTTGAAATTGAACAAAAGTCAAAACATGAAAAATGTCAAACATAAACAAACAAACATTGGGATCAAATAACATTGTTTTATTGATAAACGAACTGTTCACAATGATTTCAAGCACAGATGTTACAGTGGGGGTTGGGTATTTATAGGAATGTTGGAACCGTTAAGATCGTTTTTCGAATAGCGTGCTTCAATCTCATCCCTACATTTGTTGCAACACCTTGGTACCCAAATTAGCCCCCCAACATCAGGGATTAACATGTGGCATTGGGTTTATGAGTGCTTAACAGCTGTAACCAGCTGTTAACCACATTCTGAGGTTCTGAGAGGTCCTTACGGACCATAAGGGTGAGGGCTTACGGTCTGTAAGCCAGTAACTTTGCTGAAATGACTGTTTTGGTCCCTGCAGCTCCAAACTTGGTTTTCGATGCATTTTTGACATGTTTAACCCCGTTAACCCCGTTTCAAAGCTCTAAAATGAAGTTAAAGTTTAGGGAACTTAAAATGTGCTCAAAAATATCTTGGATGTCGGTTCGTTTGGCCGTACGATGGCGATGTTCGGTTAATTACGACGGAATGCGCATAAGCGCGAAAAACGATCCAAATTGTGTGACGAATGGATTTTTTTCATGCCAAACACTAAAATAAAATATTTTAGTGCTTACATAAATTTTTGGATGTCCAGATGTAATCAGAACGTAAGTTATGCGTGAAAGTGCAAACTTGTGCACTTTTTGACGCTTTTAGTCCCTGAATGACCCAAAAGTTTATTTTAGCATACCGAACCCCTCAAAGGCTATTTATAAGCTATGTAAAGGATATTTATGGTATGTTTAACTTATGGTCATGTTCTGGAATGTCTGTTACAGTTCAAATTGGCATACTTTCGCAGTTTGTCAAATTTAGTCCCTATAAGCGAATTAACTTGATTTTGTCATACCAAAGCCTTCAAAACTTATTTCTAAGTTATGTAAAGGTTATTTAAGGTATGTGAAGCCTATTTCACTATTCTGGAGTGTTCGTTGCATTAAACTGGTTATATTTACGCATCAGTGAGCGTATAACCTTCCAGAAAGCGATTTAGAGCCCGAAATCGAACAAGAATTGATATATGCAAATGATACACATATTTGTACAAATCCCAAGTATGAAATACAATATTTCATTGGTTTGGTATTTGTTTGATGGTCGCAGAGACCCAGGTGTCACAATAAGTTTTCTGTTGACAGTGAATTCTATTGTTTCTAAAAATCAATCACAACTTGTAAACATTCACATCTATTGATCATATATCTTTTTGACTTAAACCTAATCACCTTGGAAACTATATCATTTCATCTCATTCATTTGACATCGACTTCTTGAACTAATTCAGCTGAACCATTGAGCCCTATTTATTGTAAAACACGTATTCATCTTAAAACTATTCTTATTGACTAAGACGTGACATAACTCTAAAAGAGATATCGTAGCCCAAATCTCGAGGACGAGATTTAAAACAAGGTGGGGAGGATGTAACAACTCTCCTAGGACCCTTAAGGTAACCCTAAACGCTCCTAAATACACCCCGAGTGCGAGAAACGGACCCGAAATACCTTCGTGCTTGGAGAAATCAAGAAAAACAAGATTTTTGGTTCGCTCGCGGGCCACGTAAGAGTTAAGCCAAGCTTACGCGAGCCGCGAAAGCAATGCAAACTACCGGATAATGATCAAGGCCCCGTGGCATGACACGTGTCGAAACCTCTGATGACTCAGCCGACCTAGACTTCCTCGCGGGCCGCGTAGATGTTCCTTCGAGTTTACACGGGCCGCGACACGCCCCATTTCCAGCCCTATAAATAAGGAGTTCGAGTTCAGTTGAAAGTCGCTCAATTCTTTTCTTCTTTTAGCTTCTAATAGCTTGGGTATTATACTCTAAAACCCGAAACTCTACTCGTTATCAGGGTAATAACTCTAATCACGGACACGGTACTATATCCGATTGATTGAAACTGATCCAACGGATGTTTAAGTGCTGCCTGTATACGGCTATACTTTGTCATTCGTTGTGAGTTTTGATCTCGTGATTATCGTTAAAGTTGAATTGAGTAATACACTAATACGAGTTCCATTGTAGCTAGAAATTAGAACTTGTAACCAGGGAACTACTAAGCTAGAATACTTAGCGATTAAGTAAACTTAATAGTTAAGGAAAACTTAGTGGTTAAGTAAACTTAGTAGTTAAGATAACTTAATGGTTAAGAAACCTTAATAGATAAGTTAAACTTAATCAGCTAAGTAAGATTAATTAATCAGTTAAGTAAGATTAATTAAGTAAGTAAATTAAACACCTAAATAGATATACATGAAAATATATGAGATAGATAATATCAAAGGAAGGTATTAGAAGATATATATATGGGTAGGAAGCTTCCTAGAAAATGTATAGGTAACTTCCTAGAAAAGCTATATGAAATTTCCTAGAAATTTCATAATTACTACCTATAAATAGGAAGCTTAGGATTCATTTTTCTTTGCTCATTTCTTCTATTCTTCTCTCTCTATACATTGGTGTTCTAACCAATAATCACCGATGCGATACTCTGTCCGATCGATTCGGGAACCAACTAACGAATGACAAAGTGCTATACTTTGTGAATTTCGTTAGGATTCTGAAACGAATGCCAAAGTGTTGTCTAAACAAAGACTATACTTTGTGAATTTCGTTAAGGTCCTGATCTCGTGACCATCTTTAGGTTTGATATAGTTTTACACTAAAATGTATTCCACTCTGTTAAACCATATGTTTAACTATCAGAAAACTCCAAAATATACACTTACAATCAAACAAGATGCTTAATCATCAGAAGATTCAGAATTGTAAAGTAGATGCTTGTTTAATTAAGACTATATGCTAACAAGGTGAGTCATTCTCTTTTTCTCAAAAATTTTTTACAATAGCCTAATGTTTTCTAGTTATATATTACAGGGATTAAGTCTTGGTTATCTTAAATCACTGGCAAGTGGGGTATTGTGCACATTACTAATTTCTCACGGTTAGGTAAACAAACCTAACTATGATAATCATCACTACTTGGGTGAAAGGACCCAATAGTGGTATGACCATCGTCACCAGGGTGTGACACGGCGCCAGATAACAATAAGATAGTAGCCATTGTAATCGCTCTTATGCAGTAATCTATAACAATGTGTCATTTTTGTACAAACTGAATGAACTCACCAGTATTTCCTGCTGACCAAATGTTTTTAAAACGCGTTTCAGGTAATTACAGTAGATTGGAATAAGAGTTGGATACGACACCAAAAGACTTACAGAAGTGGCTTTATTTATCAATTAAATTAAATTAAGAAAAGTTGTTTTATGTATTCGGGTTATCCCATATTAAAGCTACCTTTCAAAACATGGTTTTATCCCATCTATTTAATAAATAAAATCCGGTGTTTTCTAAACTCTGATATTTTTCCTAACTCACGGTCCTAATGAAATTTCCGCTGCACTACTTTTCTAAACAACCACCGGTACCACTGAACTGGTTCGCGGCTCCCGATTCCGTCCAGGGTGGGGTCGGGGGTCGTGACACTATCTGTTTTTATTTTTATTTTATTTTTCATCATTTTAGTTAGTTTTATTTTTCTAGTTTAAAAACCTTTTTCTAAACTTTTGATTTGATTAGACGTTGAGGATAAACCGGTACTAAAAGCTCTTGTGTCCTTGGACGACCTCGGTATCTTACCAACACTATACTACATTCACGATGGGTGCACTTGCCCATATGTGTGTTTAGTGTTAGTAAATATCGTGTTTTATAAATTTAAACTTGGCTAAAAAGTGTAAAGGGGTATAAATTATACATTAAAAACCTATCACACCTAACGCACATCAATAGCATTTTGGTATACAAGGTCAAACTATCATGGATAACTAAAAGTCAAACCCAAATGTCCACTAGTATAATAGCATCCCTCGATGTAGCAACATCAAGACCGTAAAGTATGAATAATAGCATCCCTCGATATAACAATTTCGAGACCGTAAAGAATATAACTTAACAAAACCCCGTCGGGTGGTGTGCTACTACTATAGCGCTATAATGTTAAGGCGGGTTAGCAAGTAATATGAATTCTAGCATGAACCTAAGCACAACAAAGCATGTATAAGGATTGAATGAATAAAGCATGTTTGTGAATCGTGCATTTTAACAAGTAAAACATGTTGCACCCAAAGTGTATTAAAAGGAAAATGGGTCAAGTGTACTCACAAAATTGCTAAGTCTTCCGATTATCCAAGTGTCGACGAGGGTATGAGATTAGGATGATGGAACAACGAGGTCACCCTATATAGGCAAACGATGGTGCATGAGTAACGGAAATTACGACGGAGGTTTTGAATTGGGAATTTCGAGTATAACCAGTTGATATAAATATATATATTTATTATACATAGTTTATGTAAAAAAATATCTGAATTAAATCCACCAAGAGTATTGTAGAGGTGTTGTCAAAGATAAGTATACCTTTATACCTATGGTTATAAAAATTATTCGAATCAATACGATTTCAATTATGGATTGGCAAAAAAATATATGTTTATTGTTTTAACGAAAATTGGGCAGAGTTTCCTCTGTTTTTGGACGATCCCCCGACAACTAACGTGTCGATATATTTTCCAAAACGCAACAATAATAGCAACATTATAAACATATAATTCTACGTATGCTTATAAATACAAATTATTTAAGGTTCGGTCTTGTGATAAAATTTTTAATTAATACAAAACAATATATAATGTCGCCACTTTTATTCAAATCTCGCATTTAACCCGCTGACCCGAAACCGAAACAAGACTGAATCGTGACTGAACCGGCTGGTCAGCTTTGACCGAGTTGACCCAACAGTTGACCGAGTTCACAGTTTGACCGAGCTAACCCGTGCCGTGAAACCCGGACCAACTGCAATAACAAAAACAAAGGGGTTTGAATCGAAACTTATAACCGATATAATACTTGAAGCTTGACTAACCTAAACCGAACCGAGTCTGAACCGAGACACCAAGAACAACCCGAGCCAGCCGCCACCGTTGTCGTTGGCGTCGGTGTCTCCGGACCAGAAAACAAACCACACAACAGTAACTCGAACCTGTTTTTGAACCGCGACTGAATGAAACATAACCCAAAACAGAAACGGATTTTGAACTAAACTGAAGTTTAAATGAAATATGCTCTAACGCTTACCGAAACTGTGGCGACCACGTTGACCTGGTGTCGACTGAACCTGAACCGAACCGCCATCACTGTCGCCGGCCGGAACTCGAACCACCGAACACCTCCGTCAAAACTTCGGAAGAAACATCATGAAGGAGAACGGAGAAAGGGGGTTACCGGAAACTTTATCCGAGGAACAAAGCACCACCGCCGCCGCTCGTCTCTACCGCCGCTCGTCTCTACCGCCGCTCGTCTCTACCGCCGCCGTGTGCCGCCGCCGTGAGTGGCGTTTGTCGCCGGAAGTGACAGTCGTCACCATCTTTCTTCCTCTCCTGCCTCCCTCTATCTCGAGCCACGACCTGACGTCATCTACTCCGCCACCGTCGCCACTGATGGTGGTCTCGCCGGCGACGAACAGACAAGGGGGGATGGGTTGTCAGCTATGATAAAGGAGATGGTTAGGGGTTTTGATTTCATTTGTGTGTAGCTGAGAGATGGGATTTAAGAGGTGAATGGTTTTCTTATGCCTTGTTGCCTGTGGGTACAATCGAGAGAGAGAGAGACATAATTTCTTTGTGTGAGTGTTGTGTAATAGGATGCGGAAATACGAGGCGTTACATCTGATGTAGATAACATGCTTAGGTTGTTTACGAAACAAGATAATATATATTTTTTATATTTGGAGTCTATTATGTTTTAATTATAGTTTTAGATAATTTTAGTTAAAAACTCATTCACTTATCTCTTTATCTAGTAAATTAATGACAAAATTTTAGTACTTTACTCCGCCAGTGTTCCATGGATCGATATCTGGCTCTTACCAATACTTTGCTACATATATGACAAGATACACTTCTCCTTTTGTGTGTGTTTTAATGTTAAGGTATAAACCATTTTTATAAATATTAAAACCAAGTCTGCGCGTAAATACACTGTAAATATATGTGTAGTTGCGTGCACGTCAAGTTTTTGGCGTCGTAGCCGGGGAATACGGCGAGTTTTCGGAACGATCTGAGTCATTCTTTTACCGGTGTACATAATGTGAATACTTGTACATTTTTGTATTTATTTGTTTTGTTATTTACTAACTTGTTGATATTTAATTGTTAGACTAATTATTCTTTCAATTGTTTATTTAATTCAGTAAGTGTTCAAAAACGCACCAAATTTTCGGCCGCAACTCTCCGAACTATTCATTTATTTATTATTATTTATTCAATTAATTATGCACGTGTTCGAAATCGAACCGGTTATTTATTTATTTCATGTTTATGTATATATTTATTTACGTGTTCGGATTCGAACCGTTTGTTTATTTATTTATTTATGTATTTATGTGTTCAGAATCGAACCATTTATTTATTTACTTACGTGTTCGGAATCAAACCGATTGTCTATATATTTATTTATGCTTTTATTCATTTATTTATGCTTTTATTCATTTATTTATGCTTATTTATTTATTTATTTATTTACGTGTTCGGAATCGAACCGTTCGATTGTTTATTTATTTATTTCATTCGCACTAAAATTAAAAAAAACTTAGCACGCGTATTTAGCACGCTTGGGGGTAAATTTGTAAATATTATATTCATTTATTTATTTCATTCATTTTACTAATTGTTTCAGTATTTTGTAAGTTTTTGTGGTTGTGATACATGCATTGTAGAGTTTTGGCGTTGATATGGTCCACAAACAGGTCAAATCTTGTAAAAATTGTGATTTTTGATGAAAAAAAATCAAGTTGGGAGGATTCTGCAGGTTCTGTCTGCAGAGACACAGGTACTGCACGGCCGTGCACTTCATAACCGCACCTGTTCGAGCACACCCTATGCGTTGCTGAAGCGCACGGTCGTGCGCGTCATACGCATGGGCGTGCACACAAGAACTGTTGTGCACATCAGTGCATTTGTTGATCTGCACGACCGTGCATGTCATGTGCACTGCCGTGCACCAAAAAAAATAATAAAAAATATAATAAATAATTTTTTTTAATTAAATAAATAAAAATAAAATAAAAAATATTTTTTTAATTAAAAAAACAAAAAAATTAATTAAATAATAAAAATAATAATAGTAATAATAATAAATAAATAAACAAATGAATATATATATATATATATGTAAATATAATATTGTATTCTTTTTCAGCATAATGATTTCCTTTTATTTGTAGGTTGATGTCCTCAACCCCTGTGCCCGCTGTTGCTGAGCCGGCTGACGAACCAGAACGTAACTTAAGAAGAAGTAGGAGGCTTCGCAAAAGGTCCCGTGTCGTCGCACAATGAATCGCGGTCGCGAGCGAGGAACCGGTGATACTTTCTGATAGTGAGAGTACAGGGGACGAGAGAGGAAGCACTATGGTGGACGACGACCGACCATTGATTGAGACCAGCCGACCAGGAGGATAGGGGTTGCTACCCAGCATCGCCCGACCTATAGTAGTAGCACTGAGTTTTGAGATAAAATCTAGCATTATTAATATGTTACAAAATTCGGTGCAGTTCGATGGAAAGGATCATGAAGATCCGGGTCAGCACATCGCTTCGTTTCTTGAGGTGTGCTTGACTTTCAAGATACGAGACGTTTCTGAGGATGCAATCCATTGCGGCTCTTTCCATTTTCATTGCGAGACAAAGCCCGATCTTGGCTTTTGTCACTTCCGGCAGGATCCATCACGACTTGGAATGAGATGGCAGATCTATTCATGCAAAAATACTTCCCTCTGAAAAAGATAACTAAGCTAAAGAACCGTATCATGACATTCAAGCAAGACGAAGGAGAATCTCTACACGCAGATTGGGAGAGGTTCAGAGATCTTCTGATCGATGTCCCACATCATGGGTTGTCCAGAAGATAACTTGTGTTGAACTTCTACCAAGGACTCAACTACGACTCACAGGAGCGTTTAGACGTTTATGCAGGAGGCGATCTTGGAACAAAAACACCAAATCAAGCCCACACAATTATAGAGAGAGCTACTTTGAAGTCGAGTTCTCGTCACGGTGGAGTGCGAAGTAAAGCATCATCTATTCCTGGAGTTCATGTTGTGGATACATACACGGCTCTTGCTGCGCAGATTGGAGCTTTGGCAGCAAGGTTTGATCAATCTCAGAACGTTTCGCAGGTACAATTATCATGTGTGCGGTGTGGAGTTTCACATGAGCCAGGTACTTGTGAGCAGGGTGTTAAGTTTACAGGCCACGAGGAGGTGGACTATCTGGTCAATCAAATAAGGCCCCAAAATAACCACTACAGCAACACTTAAAATCCATGGTGGAAGAATCACCCAAACTTTGGGTGGAAATCCGGTTCTGGGAACCAAAACCCACTCGGATACACTTGGCGCGCTCCCGCTCCATAGCAGCCCCAGGGACAGCCTTACCATTCTCAAGGTCAGTCCTTCCAGTCACATTACCATCATCAAGGCTCCGGGAGCAGTTCCTAGCCGCACGCCTCTCGAAGTAACTCTAAACTAGAGGAGATGATGGCACAGCTATTAGGAAACTTTGATTGTACTAATCAGATAGCCGAGAACCGCTACCAGCAACACGAGGAGCGTTTCTTGGCCCAAGAAGGGGAGATGAGGAGTCAGAAAGCTTCCATCCAGACCATTGAGAATCAGGTTAGACAGTTGGCTAAGATGTTGTCTGAAAGGCCTCCCGGCGGTCTTCCAGGTAACACGGAGCCAAATTCGAAAGGACGCGTTAATGCCCCGCAAACGTAACAAGTATGGGGAAAATGAGTCTAGCTATCGACTCACTGACAAATTTAGCGAGTGTGTTTTCACACGCTAGGGGTAAATATGTAAATATTTAATTTATCGCATTTATTTCCTTTTTCGTTAACTTTTTCTGCTTTTAGTAGGTTTGAACAAGTTTAATTCATGTCTTAGGGAGTTTTGAAGTTAGTTTATAGTTAAAACATATAAAACCTTGCAAAAATGGTGAAATTTATTAAGAAAACGGAGTTGAGAGCATTCTGTTAGTTCTGTATGCAGAATGTATAGATGACGCACAGCCGTGCATCTGATCCGCACGACCGTGCACTTCATAATTACATCTGACCAAGAACAACGTGCATAAGGTGGTCATCAGACACGCACTACCGTGCAGACCGAGTGCACTACTGTGCACAGCGGCACCACGTTGCGAACCACAGTGCACAGGTTGATCCGCACGACTGTGCACATCGGCGTACGACGACTTTTTAGCAACAGTAATTTTTCAAGGGTATAAAAACGAATTTTCTGCAAAAACCCTTCAAAATTACTAACCCTGATTGCACACCCGTTCTTGGCTCACCCACTCCTAAAACCAACCAATTTTTGCAAAGATTTAACTAGAATAAAGGTATGATTCCTTACTTGTTTTAGTGTGTGTTTGTTTTTGTTTAATAATGGATCTGGTTTCTAGTTATCTAATAATTTGGTCAATAGCGTTGTTTTCTATTTTGGTTAGTGATGTGCTTTGTAGATATAGAGGGACGCACACAGAGTTGAGAAGACTTACATTCAAGTTTATTCTTACAAGTCTACTTCAACTCTAAGGGAGTACTTCTATCCTTTTTCACACTTTAGTTTAGCCCTTCATAATCGCTTAACTAATATGTGTTTCACATTGGGGAAAATGTGAAGTTCAAGTGTGGGAGGGGTTTAACCTTGTTTGTCCTTGTTTTTGTATATATTTTCAAAACAAAAAATATATAAAAAAAACCTTTAAAAAAATACAAAAACGGTCAGTTGCGTTCTTTAGAAAGCATCAAATTTGATCAAAATTGACAAGCCAAATTGATTTTGAAAAAATATAACTAAAAGCGTGACAAACAAAAAGAAAGACTTACGAATTTATCTTTACGTGAGCATATTTTTGAGCCGTTTACTGCTTTCTTGGCAATGCTTCTTGTTTTTTCGGAATATGAGTGAGCCGGATGTTTTATGCAATTTAGAACTTCTCATTAGCATACTTTTCAAGATCATGAATATATGAAAATGGCATGAATATGATAGAGGCACTTAGGATACCTTTCTTGTGTTATCCTTTTTCTTTGTTTATATTCCGCACCCAACATTATCCATTAGTTCGCCATGTTGAGCCTATTTTTCGTGTTTTTCAAATTTTACCCAACTATTTAGCCTACTTAACCAAATTTAGCCTTTTTATTTTTAAACCTTTTTGTTAAAACCCGGTCAAAGTTATTATTTAACTAGCTTGTTTGTAATTATTTCCATTCGAAAAAAAAGAGAGAGACAGAAAATAGCGATAAAAAAAGAATAAAGACGATCAAGTTAGAGCAATTTTAAGCGCTAAATAGTACAAGATACGTTGTATAGCTCGAAAAGGGTAAAATCGTCTTTAAGCATTACTTATATATAGTTATCAATTCATTTACGCTAGTTAGAAATAACCACCGAGTTTTAACCGTTTAGCCACTTTTAAATATCCATTCCACACCCTTAACCATAGCCTATCGTTACAACCATCAAAGACCTCTTGATTTACGCTTTTTTGCATATTAGTTGATGGAGATTAGATCTTTTGACAAGCTTATGATATTGCATGAGTCGTTGACTTGGCGTTGAGTGTTTTACACATACACATTACCTGTATGATTCATAAATATAACCGAGTGTGTGTGAATATTGTGAGAAATGTAAATATTTTCAAGCTAAGTAGATCGAAAGTGGAATCATTGCTTTTTAGTTATCTTTGCCTATATTCGCATACGCTTGTTTAGGTTAAAATCTTTGATGTTGAATTTTTGGAAAACCGATTGACCATCAAATAAATTAGTAACTTTGAAAATTTTTAGATTCAAATCCTTGCTTTTTTTAAGTTTTCTTGAGGACAAGCAAAGTTCAAGTGTGGGGATGTTTGATATTCGTTAAAATATACTTGTTTTAGTCCCACATTTTACTTCCGTTTTAAGCTTTTTTGACCGAAACTTCGTTATTTAGGTACCAAATCAGGTACTTTTCTATTTTCAGGTCTTAAACAGTGTGCCAAAGACAAAGTTGGAGAAAACAGGGCGATTTAAGGACGTTTCTGATGAATTATGCAGATTCTGATGAACTTCCAGATGTTGCACGGCGATGCATCTCAACTGCACTACCGTGCATGACCTACGACCCCGGAAGCACTGCCAGTGCAGAAGCCAGTGCCACTGATTACTCGGTACGCACGTCCGTGCATCTCAACTGCACCCTAAGTGAACTCCCGTGCACTACCTGAACCTCAAATTCTGGTGAAATTCCAGGTATTCTGATGAACTTTCAAGCACTGCACGATCGTGCAACCAAAGTGCACTCCCGTTCACCACCTGAAACTCATATTCTGATGAACTTTCAAGGTGCGACACTACCGTGCAGCAAAGTGCACGCCCGTGCACATCTGAGTGTCAGAGGTCAACTTGTCCACTTGTCTGACAAAATGAAAATTGACGTCACCCGACAACTAGATATGCACGGCCGTGCACATCGGCGCACGGCCGTGCCAATCAGAAAAAAGCCTATAAATAGCAGCATTCGCTGCTGATCAAAATGTTGGGTTTTTCTCCAAGTTTCTGGGCGATTTTAGAGGTTCGAAGCTCTCCTGATCAGATCGATTTCAAGCCTCAAGATTGAATAGAAGCTTAACCAATCCAACCCATCAATTCCTTGCTTGTTTATGGTTCTATTCCATGTTCTTAAACATGTATTTTTTATCATTCTTCAACTATTGAGCTGATGTTAGTCTATGTTTATGTAGTATTGTGTAATAGTAGTAATGAACTTATTTCTTGAATAATCTTTAGTTGTAATCTCATTTATTTGAATCTTGAGTACTTTTTCATGTTTGAATATTCATGATTATATGATGAATGTTACATTAATGTTGTATTCTTGATTATGTTTGATTTTCTTGGATAATGAATATGTGGTTAGTTAAGATTGTTAACAATTCCTTGATTAATCACTTATTTGTAAACTCTGTTTACACCATGAAACCGGACCAGGGTATTGGTTTTATACAAGATAAATCTTATTTTGATTAGGAATGCTTTCTTGCACGTAAGGGTTCTAACGAATTATATGGTGTTTTTACATGTTCTTGACGCAGTTTATGATCTTTGTTTAGTAGTTTTGGTTGAAATTGCTATCTGAGTAGATTTGTGTTCAAGACTTGTAAGATGAAATAGTTTATTGTATGATCTACTTTAATGCTTATCTTCGTGGCTGTATTGTGACCATCGATATTGCTTTCTTTGATAAGTGAGGTTAGGAATCCAGACCAGGTAAATAACCTATCTTTAAAGATTCGCATTAATAAATATCAATAGCTCGCTAATGAATGATTTTAGGTGGTTAACGTGTGACCATCGCGTTAACTTTCCGAAGAATCATAATGTTAGAATCCAGACCAGGTAACTAACTGTCTTGCAATTGGAAAATTGATCAAGTGCTTTTGTGACATATCTGATGTAGATAACATGCTTAGGTTGTTTATGAAACAAGATATTATATATTTTTCATATTTGGAGTCTATTATGTTTTAATTATAGTATTAGATAATTTTAGTTAAAAACTCATTCACTTATCTTTTTATCTGGTAAATTAATGACAAAATTTTAGTACTTTACTCCGCCCGTGTTCCATGGATCGATATCTGGCTCTTACTAATACTTTGCTACATATATGACAGGATACACTTGTCCTTTCATGTGTGTTTTAATGTTAAGATATAAACCATTTTTATAAATATTAAAACCGAGTCTGCGCGTAAATACCTTGTAAATATATGTGTAGTTGCGTGCATGTCAGGTACCGCTGTTTATTAAATTTGCAGCGAAATAAATCATCAGGATCGTAGTTAGGAAATAATTTCAAAGTTTATAAAACACCAAACTTTTAATATTAAACAAATAGGCTAGAACCCATATTCCATTTAAAATGTATTTATAGGGATAAACCCTAATTGCTGAAAAACATAAATTTCCTCTTTTATTCATGTAGCTATAGCCACTTTATTTAAGCCTTCACTACTCCATAGCTGGCTTCTATTACCTTCACAGTGGGATTCTTGAAACGCGTTTGAAAAATATTTTATCAGCAAGAAATACTGGCGAGTTCATTCAACTTTATAAAAAGACACATTGTTATAACTTTACATTATCAAGGGAGATTACAATGTTTATATCTACCAAAACTCCAAAGTATTTGTCACTCGACGGATCTATGACTATTTTCATATCCCACGTTGGCTAACCCATTGTCCAATTGTGAAGTTTATCAAGTAATGTATACAAAACCCCACATACCGGCACTAATTGTAAAATACAAAGACTTAATAACTGTAAATATAACTGAAAACATTTAGGGTTTTGCAAAACAATTTGGTAAAAAGAGAGAATGACTCACGTTGCAAACTTAGGGTTTTACTAAAAGCTTCCTGATAATATTTCCTGGTGAATTTCATGAGTTCCTAAATAAAATATACAATGCACATGTGTTAGTATAATAACCCAACTCAACTATTATCGATAAATCACGAGATCAAAACCCCAACATAGTTAGCAAAGTGTAGCCTTATTCAGGCAGCACCTTGACATCCATTGCTGGGTTTAGGATTGATCGGACAGGGTATCGAGTAGTGATTATGGGTTAAAACACTTACAACGCGGCAAAGCTTCGCGAATTAGGGGTTGCAATAAATGAAAGAAACGAAGATACAGAGCGGAGTTTTCGTCAATACTTTGTCGAAAAGGTGTAAAAACTTCAGTCCCAAGCCAAGCTACTTATAGGCCAGGTGGACTTGCCCCGCGTGTCGTGCAAGACCCCCTCCTTTGCGCGTGTCACGGGCCCGACCTAACTCACCTAGGGTAGCCTTGTTGCATGTATAGGCTTGTGGTGTCGGTCTTATCTAGAATAACACGTCTTAGATGCCTTTCGCGGGTCGCAGGAGGTTTAAGGGGTACCCCCATGTGCCTCCTGAGCCCCTGTTTCCTGTTTTTCATTTCAGGTCACGCCGTACTACTTTGGGGGTCTCCATTAGGGTTCCTTATAATATGTTTTTGAGTATTGTTACATTCTCCCTACCTTGTTTTAAATCTCGTCCTTGAGATTTACTGGAACAAGTAAGGATACTTCCTTTTCATTTTAGATTCTAACTCCCATGTATATTCTGGTCCTCTTCCCGAATCCCATTTCACCTTGACCAGAATCAATCTCTTGTGCTTGAGATTCTTGATCTTTTTTATCTTCAATTTTTATTGGCTTTTCCACAAATTTAAGCCTTTCATTTACCTCTATGTTTTGAAGAGGTACTACCAATGATTTGTCACCTAAACATTTCTTTAAATTACATACATGAAATACATCATGTATTCTTGCCATTTCTTTAGGTAACTGTAGCTGATAAGCTACTGGTCCAATTCGTTTGATTAATTTCAAAAGGTCCAACATACCTTGGGCTTAGCTTGCCTCTCTTACCAAATCTACGACTCCTTTTCCAGGTGAGACTTTTAACAGTACTTTGTCTCCAACTAGAAACTCTAATGGTTTACGCCTATTATCTGCATAACGTTTCTAACGGTCTCGTGCTGTTTTCAGTCTTTCCTTTACTTGAATTATTTTGTCAGATGTTTCTTGCACAATTTCAGGTCCTGGAAATTGTATTTCTCCAATTTATGCCCAACATACAGGAGTTTGGCATTCCCGTCCTTAGAGTGCTTCAAATGGTACAGCATTGATGCTTGTATGACAGCTATTGTTGTAAGAAAATTCTATTAATGGTAAGTGTTTATCCCAAATTCCTCCAAAGTCTATCATACAGGCTATGAGCATATCCTCCATGGTCTGAATTGTCCTTTCGCTTTGTCCATCTGATTGAGGTTGATAAGTTGTACTTAAATTTAATCTGGTTCCCATTGCTTTTTGAAAACTTGTCCAGAAATGAGAAGTAAAACGACTATCTCTATCGGACACAATAGATAAAGGGATTCCATGTAGTGAAACTATTTCATCCACGTACATCTTAGCTAATTGTTCCATACTATACTGAAAGTTTCTTTCATTGGTAAGAAATTTGCAGATTTAGTCAATCTGTCCACAATCACCTAGATTGTGTCGTTACCTTTTCGTGTCTTGGGTAATTTGGTAACAAAGTCCATTGTTATCAATTCCCATTTTTAAATTGGTATCTCCAACTGCTGAAGTAATCCTGAAGGCTTCTGATGTTTAGCTTTAATCTGTGTGCAAGTTAAACATTTAGCAACATAACTTGCTATATCCTTTTTCATTCCTATCTACCAAAAGTTTTTCTTTAAGTCTTGATACATCTTGTTACTTCCAGGATGCATCGTATACTTGATTTATGAGCTTCGTCTAGAATTTGGTTTCGTAGGTTCCCTTAAATAGGTACCCAACTTCTTTTCTTATGTAATCTCCAAATTCCTTCTTCTCCTTTTTCTAATTCTTTAACCATTCCTTTTAATCCTTCAGAATCATCCTTGATTCCTGATTCCTGTACGTTTTTCAATTATTCATTTAAATCTATATTCAGGTTTAATCTGAGAGCACGTACCCTTTTTGGCTTCTCATGATACTTTCAGCTTAAAGCATCAGCTACTATGTTAGCTTTTCCTGCGTGGTATTGGATATCACAATCATAGTCGCTAAGGATTTCCATCCATTGTCTTTGCCTCATGTTTAATTTTTTTGCCCAAAAACATACCTTAAACTCTTATGGTCTGTGAAGACAGTGAACTTACTACCGTAAAGGTAATGTCTCCAAATCTTAAGTGCAAAGATTATGGCTCCTAGCTCTAGATCATGTGTTGTATAATTTTCTTCATGCTTCTTAAGTTGTCTAGAGGCATAAGAAATTACCTTTTGTCGTTGCATCAACACATATCCAAATCCTAATTTAGATGCACCACAATAGACTATGAAGTCTTCAGCTCCTTCTGGTAAAGCAAGTATTGGTGCGTTAGTTAATCTTTCTTCAAAATCTTGAAAGCTTCCTCCTGTTTTGGTCCCCATTCAAACTTAACTGACTTACATGTTAGTTTCGTTAATGGAATGGCTATTCTAGAAAAATCTTGAATGAAATGTTTGTAATATCCTGCCAATCCAAGAAAACTCCTTACTTCTGTTGGTGAATCAGGGACTTTCCATTTGGTAATAGCTTCGATCTTTGTAGGATCTACATGAATTCCATCATGATTAACTAAATGTCCAAGAAATTGTAGCTCTTGCTACCAGAATTCACATTTTGAGAACTTAGCATAAGGCTTTTCCTTTCTCAACAATGTTAGAAGTATTTGTAAATGCTCTGCATCCTCTTCCTTACTCTTGGAGTAAATTAGTATACCATTTATAGAGATAATTATGAATTTATCCAGGTATGGTTTACATATCATGTTCATAAATGCTACTTGGGCATTTGTCAAACTGAATGACATGACTGTAAATTCATAATGGCCATACCTTGTTCTGAAAGCAGTTTTAGGAATGTCCACTTCCTGTACCTTCAGTTGATGATATCCTAAACGTAAATCGATCTTTGAGAAAAATCGAGCTCCTTGAGGTTGATCAAATAGATCATCTATTCTCGGTAGTGGATACCGATTTTTAATCGTAATCTTATTCAATTCCCTATAATCAATACACATATGCATCGATCTATCTTTTTTCTTGACCAATAACACAGGTGCTCCCCATGGTGATGAGCTAGGTTGTATAAAACCTTTTTCTAATAATTCATCTAATTGTTTCTTCAATTCCAACATCTCCATCGGTGCTAGGCGATATGGTGCTTTGGCAATAGGTGCAGTTCCTTGTATCAGGTGAATTCTAAATTAAACCTCGCGATCTGGCGGTAGTCCAGGTAACTCTTCTAGGAAAATGTCGGAGAAATCAGATACTATAGAAATATCTTTTATCTCTTTTCCTTTAGTGCTAATGATTGCCGAAATCATATACACTACTCCTCCTTTTCGTGCATAGCTTGCAGCTTTCATCACAGATATGAACTTTGTGGATTTCGTTGGCTTGTCTCCTTGAATTGTGATCCTATCTCCATTTGGTGCATGAAATACCACAGAATGTTGATCACACAAAATTCGCGCATGATTGGCCACCAACCAATCCATCCCTAATACAACATCAAATCCAGCTAGATTCATTGGTAATAAGTTAGCGGTGATCTTATGTCCTAAAAATTCTATCTTTCCTTTCTGAAGGATTTTGTTTATGCTGATAGAATTTCCATTTGCTGTTTCCATCATACAAGCTTGGTGATGTTTAGTTAGTGGTTGATTAAGTGATTTACAGAATGTAGTATTTATAAAAGGGACAATTGCATATTTCCCCTTAACAAATGGCTTAATTGTGTATTTACCCAACTTAAAATTAAAATTGCATATATCCCATTCTATTGCATATATCCCCTTCCTTAACTAATATAATTGCAAATTTACCCATTTTGATTTATTTAATTAAAAACAAGTTATATAATGACTTTTTTACCCTTATTTTTACTAAAACTTAAAAAAATACAGATTTATTCATTTTTACTAGTCTTTGTGGATTTTTACTAGTTTAGCGATCTATTTCAGTGTTTAAGTTTTAGTAAAAATAGTAAAAATGAATATATATGTATTTTTTTAAAGAATTGTGAAAAATCCACAAAGACTAGTAAAAATGAATAAATTTGTATTTTTTTTAAGTTTTAGTAAAAATAAGGGTAAAAAAGTCATTATATTACATGTTTTTAATAAAATAAATCAAAATGGGTAAATTTGTAATTATATTAGTTAAGGAATGGGATATATGCAATTTTAATAGTTAAGGAAGGGGATATATGCAATTTTAATTTTAAGTTAGGTAAATACGCAATTAAGCAGTTTTTTAAGCGGAAATATGCAATTGTCCCTTTATGAAACTTTGGATGCACCAGAGTCAAATAATACTTTAGCGTAGACATCATGAACTAAAAACATACCGGCAATTACATCAGGAATCAACTCGGCTTCCTTAGATGTTAGTACGAATGCTCTGGCATTCTTCTTGGGTCCTTCTGTTGTCTTTTCCTTGTTGTTAGTTGATGCAGCTAGTTTTGGGAATTTGGTCAGATGTGACCTGCCTCTCCGTAGTTATAGCATATTCTAGCACTAGCTTTCTTTCTACACTCTGCTTCCTTATGTCCTGGTATCTTGTAGAAGTTGCACAACACTGTGCACTTTTCTGAATGTTTCTTCTTACAGGACTTACAGAATGGTGAAGAAGAGGATGCACCTGCTCCTTTCCCACGATAGGAATTACCAGAACGTAGTTCCTGGGTAATCCTCTGGGCTAAATCCTTCTTCTAGTTTTCCTCTTGTGTACGTACCAGTCCATCTGTCAGAGTGTTAGCAAGCTCCACTATTTTTTCAATGGTTTGTACCCTAGCTGCTTTGACTATATCTCTGATTTCACTGATTAATCCCCAGATATAACGGAAGATTAATAATGGCTCTAGCGATGCAAGTGTTGGTACTATCCTAGCATACTCGAAGAATTTGGTAGTAAATTCCCTGCAATTTACCCCAATCATTCTATGGTTTAGGAATTTATTAGCAATCTGCTCCTTTTATTGAGGAGGGCATAATTTCTTTTCAACTGTTTCCTTAAAGTTATTCCATTCTATATAATAGACCAACTCAATTCCCCTTGATTGAAGAATGGTATTCCACCACTCTAATGCTTCATCTTTGAAAAGATTAGAAGCATACATAATCTTATCATCATCAGCACATTTACTAATTTTTAAGACCGCTTCAGTCTTTTCTATCCAGCGTAAGGCTGAAATAGCTCATTCATTGCCCGAGAACTCTATGGGTTTGCATGACAAGAATTCTTTGTAAGAACAACCATAAGAGATGGTTTTCTTTCATTTTGGAATCGGAGCTTTGATAAGAATACCGTTATCTTCGTTAATGTTGTGACTCGGCTCGTCGTGCGTACGTTTACTACCTATTATGGTATTGTCGTTTACTGCCTTTTTATTAATAGTGTCGATAATACATGGCAAGGCATCTATTATTCCTTGAGCTACTTTGTGTTCTATTGCACTTTTATCCACTTGGTTCTCGTTATCATTATTATTCTGAACTTCCTGAATTAATTCGTTTGACATCTGAATTTCAGACATTATTAGGTGTTAATATCATAGAATAATTTAAACAGCAGATATTCAAACACATTTAACCAAAACCGCTGAGCATTGCGACGTTTACTCTTTTTATATATTATGCATCTATACAAACTATAACTGAAATTCTAAACGTTAGTGATTATATGCGTCGATACATATATAAGTGATATATATATATATATATATTAGTATGGATTTTATATATTTTTTTATCAAGTTTAAAAAGGAAAGTATATATATGTATAGTATATCTAGGGTTTGTTGTTTCTCAGAACTGCCTTTCTCTCTTGTCGTATTTCCAGACGAGATTTTCTCCTATGCGGCGTATCCTATTTCCTTCGTCAATAAGCTCTTTGCCATAGTGACGAAGTCCAGCTACGTTTTCATGACTCATTGTAGGAAGTATGGCCGGTATAGGTTCATTATAGGCAGGCATGGGTTCTTCATATGGTAAGTAGGGATTTGGGTGTTTATCATGTTTTGGAAAGCCCAGTCATTGATCCACCACAGCTGTCACACCCCAACGGATGGCGGAAACATCGGGATGAGACGAAATAGATTGCAAGAGACATCATAACACTATGTGACAATATAAATTAAATTTGATTTCATAAAAGTTGCTACAAATGTCATACAAGAATCAAATAAGACAACATTGTTTTCAAACATACATTTACAAAATAGATTAATCTAAGCGTGTTTCTAAGTCCACCTAAATCTTGTTTCTTCACTTAGCATCAT
>JARYGA010012299.1:0-25967 GCA_030545235.1 Helianthus tuberosus | reverse complement strand
ACAATGTATGCACATTAGGTGTTTGTTAAAATGCCTAAATGAAAACTAAAGTGTTGAAATTAGAGTGAAAATGTGCAATGAATAAGTTGATAAGTTGATTGACTTTAAAAAGTCAAATCGACCAAGTGTATGATCGGATGGTAAATTCGATATGAGAAGAGTAGGATGGAATAGTCGTAAATGATTATGACTAACCTAACCATCTTACAATTACAATGATAGTTTGACGCTTGGCAAGCTAGGTGAAGGCTTGGGGAAGGAAGCGGGTCAAACGAAGCAAGAATGACGGAAAAGCATAATTCGGATGCAAGATAAGTATAGCTTACACTAGTCTTATATTTTAGAATATTCTCTTATCGTATTAGGTACGAATAAGATAAATACAAAATCGAGGTATGATGTTCCGGCGTGTAGACGTACGGAACAAGATAGTCGAGCATAATAAGAAACCATGTTGATGGTTTAAAAGGAGTTAAATCGGTAATTCGATCATTTTATGACAAATGGAAAAAATAAACTTTTGGATGGTTACCTTATAGGGTAAACCAAAACAAACAATAAGGGTAAAACGGTAAATTGGTCATGCGTTGACCATAACTATTGGTTTTGAAAGACACGGTAGGACGTAAGCCATGATAGACTAAAAATCGTTAAGAAATGATTAATAAGTGAAATGACCGCACGGTGTAAACCAGAGCGAGTCATGTAGATGAGATGGTAATAAATATCATCTCGCCAACAAAATCGGTCACTTAGACCAAATGGGTCAAAAGGTGAAGGTATCACCTTTTGACAATAACGACTAATGATTATTGTCGAGTTATATTATTTCAGGAGTAAATGTCAAACGGGTATTCGCAACGCTAAGAATTTGCAATTATAAAAGCAAGGTATTAAAAACGGGTCAATATATTGGTCCGCGCCAGGTACGTGAAATAGGGTAACACTCATTTAGAACATGTGGTTCAAGGAGTGTTAAAAGTAGTCAAAATAGACATTTGGTTACTTGATAAGTAAACCGAATGTTTTAAATAAGGAACATTGCGTTTGGAAAGCTTAATGACTTTTCAAACAACATCATAAGTTAAAAGAGGGTTTATGGGTCAAATATACTTTCAAAAGTCCTTCATCGTAAATGATTGGCTAAATGGACTAAAACGCCCTTATCAGCTAATTTCAACAAATGACCTTTAAAGGTAGTTTTGAAACGAGTTTTATGATCAAATAAATAATTGGAATAAGTGTAAGAAGCGAAAGATGTAAATCTTCGGTCAAATAACTCTATATGAGTCTTTATCGTAAATTAGCAATCCGACGAGAAAAACTCGGATTATATAGATCACCTCATTAAGTCCACCACAAATATAGTTGTGGTGGAAGATTACTTGGTAAGAAATGTTGTATAATAACGCAAGAAACGAATGAAAGCGTTTCATGCTCAAAATATGTCTAAATACCCTTAACGGGTCAAAATACGCAAATGAGCATAACCGGGTTTATGATACGTAAGAGACCCGTGACTTGAACCTAATATGATAGGAATTATTGAAATTATGAATATCATGAGAATAAGGATCAAATAAACATGTTTGTTTGATAAAATCGCGAACGGGTCAAAATTTGGTAAAAATGGTAATAAGCCGAAGACTTAAAAGTCTTAAATTTTGTTAATCCGGATATTGGATTTTGACTCCATATGATGAAGGGTCAAATTACAATCATGTAGGAAGAAACGGTGGGTCAAACGGATAAGCGGATTGAAAGATACGAAAGTTTTCGTGTCAATAAACGGCAAAATGGAAAGCTGGAATGCAGAGGCCACCGTAACTTACGGTGCCACCGTAGGTTACGGTGGAGCTGAAAAGCTTTACGGCAGCCCCCTACTGGTATACAGTAGGGGCATGTCAAACCAGGGGCCATCGTAACTTACGGTGCCACCGTAAGTTACGGTGGAGGCCAGTTGGAAATCTTTGTTTTTAGATCAAGAGTTTAACGTTGGGATTCTTTTTCCTTCCATTATCATTACCCGATTTGTTTAGACACATTTTAATCCCCGTATGACTACAGCATTTCATGTTTATGAAATGTAGGTACATTTAGAATGCCGGAAGACGACCAAGCTCATCGAAGAACCGAACACGATATAGATTCATGCTTCCGCACTTGGTCACGTTGTAAATTTTTAAAACGACGAATTCGCTCACGTTATGTTGAATGACTTATGATTGTAAAAGTTTTAATAAACCCGTATTTTCAATGTTTATGTAATCTTAATTACATGATTGTTTTTCATAAAATATACGTTAAACCTTGAATAATAAGGACGGGTGTTACAGAAAATCAGGGGCAATGGTGTTATATATGCGGATTAGACACCAAAAAAAACACTCAACAAATGGCTACAATTTAAGGAATGTGTTTAGTGACGGCATAAGATTCCTAATTGCTGGAGAAAGGTCTGGTGGCAAGAAAAGCTGCTTCTAGAAGGTTGTCAAGTGTTTTCGCTCGACGATTCCATTCTTGGGTGGTTGGTTTGGCCCTTGTTCCTGTATTTCGAATCCTAGCCCGGTATATCCCGTTTTAATCTTACACCATTGTGAACCATACGCCTTTTTACTCTCTGATCGAGGTTCACGGCATTGAAAAATCTTCGTAAACTAAATCACACGTGTATATGTTGACATTTAAGAGATATACAGTCAATAAAATCAAGGGCAATGGTGATATATTTGCGGATTAGACACCAAAAAAAAACACTCAACAAATGGCTACAATTTAAAGAATGTGTTTAGTGACCGCATCAGATTCCTAATAGATGGAGAAAGGTCTGGTGGTAAGAAAAGCTGCTTCTAGGAGGTTGTCAAGTGTTTTCGCTCGACGATTCCATTCTTTGGTGGTTGGTTTGGCCCTTGTTCCTGTAACTCGAATCCTAACCCGGTATATCCCATTTTAATTTTACACCATTGTGAACCTTACGCCTTTTTTACTCTCTTATCGAGGTTCTCAGCATTGAAAAATCTTCGTAAACTAGATCACAAGTGTATATGTTGACATTTAAGAGATATACAGTCAAGAAAATAATGGGCAATGGTGATATATATGCGGATTAGACACCAAAAAAAACACTCAACAAATGGCTACAATTTAAGGAATGTGTTTAGTGACGGCATCAGATTCCTAATTGATGGAGAAAGGTCTGGTGGTAAGAAAAGCTGCTTCTAGGAGGTTGTCAAGTGTTTTCGCTCGACGATTCCATTCTTGGGTGGTTGGTTTGGCCCTTGTTCCTGTAACTCGAATCCTCGCCCGGTATATCCCATTTTAATTTTACACCATTGTGAACCTTACGCCTTTTTTACTCTCTGATCGAGGTTCTCGGCATTGAAAAATCTTCGTAAACTAGATCACACGTGTATATGTTGACATTTAAGAGATATACAGTCAAGAAAATCAAGGGCAATGGTGATATATATGCGGATTGGACACAAAAAAAAACACTCAACAAATGGCTACAATTTAAGGAATGTGTTTAGTGACGGCATCAGATTCCTAATTGATGGAGAAAGGTCTAGTGGCAAGAAAAGCTGCGTCTAGGAGGTTGTCAAATGTTTTCGCTTGACGATTCCATTCTTGGGTGGTTGTTTTGGCCCTTGTTCCTATAACTCAAATACTAGCCCGGTATATCCTATTTTAATTTTACACCATTGTGAACCTTACGCCTTTTTTACTCTCTGATCGAGGTTTTCGGCCTTGAAAAATCTTCGTAAACTAAATCACACGTGTATATGTTGATATTTACGAGATATACAGCAAGAAAATCAAGGGCAATGGTGATATATATGCGGATTAGACACCAAAAAAAAACACTCAACAAATGCCTACAATTTAAGGAATGTGTTTAGCGACGGCATCAGATTCTTAATTGATGGAGAAAGGTCTGGTGGTAAGAAAAGCTGCTTCTAGGAGGTTGTCAAGTGTTTTTGCTCGACGATTCCATTCTTGGGTGGTTGGTTTGGCCCTTGTTCCTGTTACTCGAATCCTAGCCCGGCATATCCCATTTTAATTTTACACCATTGTGAACGTTACGCCTTTTTTACTCTCTGATCGAGGTTCTCGGCATTGAAAAATATTCGTAAACTAAATCACACGTGTATATGTTGATATTTAAGAGATATACAGTCAAGAAAATCAATGGCAATGGTGATATATATGCGGATTAGACACAAAAAAAACACTCAACAAATGGCTACAATTTAAGGAATGTGTTTAGTGACGGCATCAGATTCCTAATTGATGGAGAAAGGTCTGGTGGCAAGAAAAGCTGCTTTTAGGAGGTTGTCAAGTGTTTTCGCTCGACGATTCCATTCTTGGATGGTTGGTTTGGCCCTTGTTCTGTAACTCGAATCCTAGCCCCGGTATATTCCATTTTAATTTTACACCATTGTGAGCCTTACGCCTTTTTTACTCTCTGATCGAGGTTCTCGGCATTGAAAAATCTCCGTAAACTAAATCACACGTGTATATGTTGATATTTAAGAGATATACAGTCAAGAAAATCAAGGGCAATGGTGATATATATGCGGATTAGACACCAAAAAAACACTCAACAAATGGCTACAATTTAAGGAATGTGTTTAGTGACGGCATCAGATTCCTAATTGATGGAGAAAGGTCTGGTGGTAAGAAAAGCTGCTTCTAGGAGGTTGTCAAGTGTTTTCGCTCGACGATTCCATTCTTGGGTGGTTGGTTTGGCCCTTGTTCCTGTAACTCGAATCCTAGCCCGGTATATCCCATTTTAATTTTACACCATTGTGAACCTTACGCCTTTTTTACTCTCTGATCGAGGTTCTCGGCATTGAAAAATCTTCGTAAACTAGATCACACGTGTATATGTTGACATTTAAGAGATATACAGTCAAGAAAATCAAGGGCAATGGTGATATATATGCGGATTAGACACAAAAAAAAACACTCAACAAATGGCTACAATTTAAGGAATGTGTTTAGTGACGGCATCAGATTCCTAATTGATGGAGAAAGGTCTAGTGGCAAGAAAAGCTGCTTCTAGGAGGTTGTCAAATGTTTTCGCTTGACAATTCCATTCTTGGGTGGTTGTTTTGGCCCTTGTTCCTGTAACTCGAATCCTAGCCCGGTATATCCTATTTTAATTTTACACCATTGTGAACCTTATGCCTTTTTTACTCTCTGATCGAGGTTTTCGGCCTTGAAAAATCTTCGTAAACTAAATCTCACGGGTATATGTTGATATTCAAGAGATATACAGCAAGAAAATCAAGGGCAATGGTGATATATATGCGGATTAGACACAAAAAAAAAACACTCAACAAATGGCTACAATTTAAGGAATGTGTTTAGTGACGGCATCAGATTCCTAATTGATGGAGAAAGGTCTGGTGGTAAGAAAAGCTGCTTCTAGGAGATTGTCAAGTGTTTTTGCTCGACGATTCCATTCTTGGGTGGTTGGTTTGGCCCTTGTTCCTGTAACTCGAATCCTAGCCCGGTATATCCCATTTTAATTTTACACCATTGTGAACGTTACGCCTTTTTTACTCTCTGATCGAGGTTCTCGGCATTGAAAAATCTTCGTAAACTAAATCACACGTGTATATGTTGATATTTAAGAGATATACAGTCAAGAAAATCAAGGGCAATGGTGATATATATGCGGATTAGACACCAAAAAAAAACACTCAACAAATGGCTACAATTTAAGGAATGTGTTTAGTGACGGCATCAGATTCCTAATTGATGGAGAAAGGTCTGGTGGTAAGAAAAGCTGCTTCTAGGAGGTTGTCAAGTGTTTTTGCTCGACGATTCCATTCTTGGGTGGTTGGTTTGGCCCTTGTTCCTGTAACTCGAATCCTAGCCCGGTATATCCCATTTTAATTTTACACCATTGTGAACGTTACGCCTTTTTTACTCTCTGATCGAGGTTCTCGGCATTGAAAAATCTTCGTAAACTAAATCACACGTGTATATGTTGATATTTAAGAGATATACAGTCAAGAAAATCAAGGGCAATGGTGATATATATGCGGATTAGACACAAAAAAAACACTCAACAAATGGCTACAATTTAAGGAATGTGTTTAGTGACGGCATCAGATTCCTAATTGATGGAGAAAGGTCTGGTGGCAAGAAAAGCTGCTTTTAGGAGGTTGTCAAGTGTTTTCGCTCGACGATTCCATTCTTGGGTGCTGGGTTTGGCCCTTGTTCCTGTAACTCGAATCCTAGCCAGGTATATTCCATTTTAATTTTACACCATTGTGAACCTTACGCCTTTTTTACTCTCTGATCGAGGTTCTCGGCATTGAAAAATCTTCGTAAACTAAATCACACGTGTATATGTTGATATTTAAGAGATATACAGTCAAGAAAATCAAGGGCAATGGTGATATATATGCGGATTAGACACCAAAAAAAAAACACTCAACAAATTGCTACAATTTAAGGAATGTGTTTAGTGACGGCATCAGATTCCTAATTGATGGAGAAAGGTCTGGTGGCAAGAAAAGTTGCTTCTAGGAGGTTGTCAAGTGTTTTCGCTCGACGATTCCATTCTTGGGTGGTTGGTTTGGCCCTTGTTCTTGTAACTCGAATCTTAGCCCGGTATATCCCATTTTAATTTTACACCATTGTGAACCTTACGCCTTTTTTACTCTCTAATCGAGGTTCTCAGCATTGAAAAATCTTCGTAAACTAAATCACACGTGTATATGTTGATATTTAAGAGATATACAGTCAAGAAAATCAAGGGCAATGGTGATATATATGCGGATTAGACACAAAAAAACACTCAACAAATGGCTACAATTTAAAGAATGTGTTTAGTGACGGCATCAGATTCCTAATTGATGGAGAAAGGTCTGGTGGCAAGAAAAGCTGCTTCTAGGAGGTTGTCAAGTGTTTTCGCTCGACGATTCCATTCTTGGGTGGTTGGTTTGGCCCTTGTTCCTGTAACTCGAATCCTAGCCCGGTATTTCCCATTTTAATTTTACACCATTGTGAACCTTACGCCTTTTTTACTCTCTGATCGAGGTTCTCGGCATTAGAAAATCTTCGTAAACTAAATCACACGTGTATATGTTGATATGTAAGAGATATACAGTCAATAAAATCAAGGGCAATGGTGATATATATGCGGATTAGACACCAAAAAAAACACTCAACAAATTGCTACAATTTAAGGAATGTGTTTAGTGACGGCATCAGATTCCTAATTGATGGAGAAAGGTCTGGTGGCAAGAAAAGTTGCTTCTAGGAGGTTGTCAAGTGTTTTCGCTCGACGATTCCATTCTTGGGTGGTTGGTGATACGTGGTTGAAAACCGGTGCTTGTAATTGTATAACTTTATGTTTTTATATGAGTTTTAATCTCGAATGGCCTACTTTTAATTAAATTTGTGTTTATGCAGGTTTAACGAAGTTTAAGGAGCTTTTCGGGAGCTTTACAAGTCACCGGGTCAAAAACTGGAGCACCGGAACGCATTACGGATCAAACGGGGGCGAAACAAGTGAAATCAGAAAATGAGGTTTTGAGAGCCCGTCGCCGACGGGTCCCAAGCCGTCGGCGACGCCTTCTGGTTAAGCCCGTCGGTCAGAGATAGCCGTATCCAGTAGTTTAAGGCATCGGGTGGAGAAGTGCACAGGGGAACCCGTCGCCGACGGTCCCCCACCCGTCGCCGACGGGTTATGTTTTTCCTGAAACGCGATTTTGTGAATTGATGGATTAAACTCGATTTTTATTGGTCCTCTTGCATTGATTTCGTAAGTTACACACTCTTGGGAGGTTTGAACTTGATCTTGGAGCCAATACTCACGAATCACTCACCTACCATTCCATTACACTTCATCATAACAACCCGAATCATCAATCATCCATCTACACAATCAATTCATCTAAACCCTAGTTCTCCATATCATCAATCATCAATCCTACCACTATCATCCTTCACCAAACTTTCGTCATTCACCATTCATTCATCCATCAAGCTTCAAGATGCCTTCATTCATGTTCTAAACATCCGGTGATTAAGCTTCTTCAACCATGAGCTGCTAATCATCTCGGTTTCACCCCGGTGTAGGTAGTTGGTAAATTTAGGGTTTCGAATTGTTCTTGTTTCAACTTAGTGACAATTTGTGTTTGATTTTTGAAACCTTTGATAATAGTGTTACATTTGTTGCGAATTCGTAAATTGTCGAACGATGTTAAAAGTTATGACTTTGCGAAATGGTGATATGTAATTATGCATTGTCGTGGTTAGGATTTACTTGTGTCGAACGATCTTGGAGCCAATACTTGTAGAAACCCTAGGTTAGCAATTACCGAAACCGGGTGTGATTCCTTTTTCTTATTATTGTTCTCGTAATCAATTTTCTCGTAATCGTTAATCATTAGTTGTTAATCAATTTAATCAATTCACTTAGTCTAAACTCACATCTCTCAATTAAACAAAACTACAAAAACATTCTAGTAAGCTTCATAAATCGTGACATTTGTTCTAATTCATTCGAATCCATACACAAACCACATACTCTTCGTGGTTCGACCCCTTGCTACCACTAACTATTTGTTACGGGTAATTTGGGCTTATAAATATTATCTTTGACCGGAGCGTTTACCGGAGAGCGTTGATACCAAGTTGAAGCCGTCGTTAGTAGAGCCTCCGGAAGTTGAATTGAAGGCGTTGCCTAAGCATCTCAAATATGTTATGTTGGTGAAGGCAACACGCTCCCGGCTATCATTGCATCAAACTTAACCATGGAGCAAGAGGATAAATTGATGGGTGTTTTGGTTACTAATCGGGCGGCGATTGGATGGACCATTGCTAATTTGAAGGGTATTAGTCCCTCGGTGGTGATGCACAAAATCATCACGGAAGAGAATGTAACTCTCGTTCGAGATGCACAACGGAGATTAAATCCGAATATGCGGGAGGTAGTGAAAAAGGAAGTGCTGAAATGGCTCGATGCGGGTATCATTTACCCTATCTCGGATAGTCAATGGGTGAGCCCAACACAGACGGTTCCAAAGAAAGCGGGTATACAAGTCGTCAAAAATGACGCAGGTGAAGAGGTAGCCACTCGGCCGGTAACCGGGTGGCGAATTTGTATTGATTATAGGAAGTTGAATACCGCAACTTCCAAAGATCATTTTCCTTTACCGTTCATTGATCAAATAGTTGAGAAATTGTCGGGGCAACAATTTTATTGCTTCTTAGATGGCTATTCTGGTTATAACCAAATTGCCATCCATCCAGAAGATCAATCAAAGACCACATTTACTTGTCCCTACGGCACCTTCGCATTTAGGCGAATGCCGCTTGGATTATGTAACGCCCCCGCCACCTTCCAAAGGTGTATGATGAGTATCTTTTCAGATATGGTGGGGAAGTCTTTCGAAATATTCATGGATGATTTCTCGATTTTTGGGTCATCATTTGAGGCTTGTTTGGACCAACTAGACAAAGTACTAAAAAGATGTGTTGAAAGTAGTTTGCTCCTAAGTTGGGAAAAGAGCCATTTTATGGTTCAAGAGGGAATCGTGTTAGGACATGTGGTGTCGAGCCGTGGGATAGAGGTTGATCGTGCAAAAGTGCAAGTTATATCTACTTTGCCGTATCCCACGGGTGTTAAAGGTGTTAGGTCGTTTCTAGGTCACGCAGGTTTTTATCGACGGTTTATTAAGGGTTTTAGTGATATAACAAAGCCTTTGTGCAACTTGTTGTTAAAAGATCAACCGTTTGATTTTAATGAAAATTTTCAAAACGCTTTTAACAAGTTAAAAGAAAAGTTAGTTGAGGCCCCAATCTTGCAATCGCCAAATTGGTCTTTCCCTTTTGAAGTTATGTGCGATGCGAGTGATTATGCGGTGGGGGCCGTGTTGGGACAACGGGTTGACAAGAAACCCGTTGCCATATACTACGCGAGTAAGACTCTTTCGGATGCACAATTGAATTACACCACCACCGAAAAAGAGCTACTTGCGGTGGTATATGCATTGGATAAATTTCGGTCATACATATGGGGTAGTAAAGTGATTATTTATTCTGATCACACTGCAGTTAGGTACCTCATGGAGAAGAAAGATGCAAAACCGAGATTGATCCGATGGGTGTTGTTGCTCCAAGAGTTTGATTTGGAGATACGGGAGAAAAAGGGTACCGAGAATGTGGTAGCGGACCATTTGTCCCGGTTGATGGTTGATGAGGATCCTAAATCGTTAGAGATCAATGAGTCGTTCCCCGATGAGCATATTATGAAATTGGATAAGTTGCCTTGGTATGCTAACATTGTGAATTATCTTGTTACAGGTGACTTACCGGCACATTGGGATAGACGGAAGAGGCAACACTTCATGTCTCAAATCAAGTATTACCGGTTGGAAGAACCACATTTGTGGAAAGAGTGTGCGGATCAAGTGATTATAAGATGCATAGATGACAAAGAAATTCCAAGCGTGTTGCATCATCTACGTTCGTTTGCATGTGGTGGCCATTTTAGTGGCCACAAAACGGGTCATAAAGTGTTGAATAGTGGTCTTTATTGGCCAACTATTTTTAAAGATGCAAATGAGTTTGCAAAGAATTGCATAGAGTGCCAAAAACTAGGGGGTATTTCAAAGAGGGATGAGATGCCCATGCAACCGATCCTTGTAGTTGATATTTTTGATGTGTGGGGAATTGATTTCATGGGCCGATTCCCCAATTCTTATGGCAATTTGTACATCTTGGTGGCCGTTGACTACGTGTCAAAGTGGGTTGAAGCAATAGCCACCAAGACGAATGACCATTCCGTAGTTTGTAACTTTGTTCAAACCAATATTTTTTCAAGGTTTGGGATTCCTCGTGTCATCATAAGTGATGGAGGATCTCATTTCAAAAAATTTCGGTTTGGGAAACTTTTAAAACGGTTTGGTGTTGACCATAGAATTGCTACCCCCTATCACCCGCAAACAAGCGGGCAAGTTGAGGTGTCAAATAGGCAAATCAAAGAGATTTTGCAAAAGACCGTGCGGGCGGACCATAAGGATTGGTAAATTAAGTTGAACGATGCTTTATGGGCCTACCGTACGGCACATAAGACACCCATTGGCACTACACCTTACCGGTTGGTTTACGGTAAAAATTGTCATTTGCCGGTTGAACTTGTGCATAAATCATTATGGGCTATTAAAGAAGTGAATGTTCAATATGATGATGCAGGTAAGGAACGGAAACTTAAGCTTTGCGAGTTGGAGGAGCTAAGGGAAATGGCATATGAATGTGCATCCAAATACAAGGATGGGATGAAGAAGGCGCATGATGCCAAGTTGAGAAAGAAAGAGTTCGAGGTTGGGCAAAAGGTGTGGCTCTACAACTTGAAACTCAAATTCTTTCCCGGAAAGCTCCGGAGCAAAAGGATGGGACCCTATGTGATCACCCGGGTCAGACAATTGGGTGATGTTACAATCGAGGACCCGAAGGACGGGTCAAGGCAAATGGTAAATGGTCATCAGCTAAAACCGTTTCTCGATGATAACGAGAAGTTGGACGAAAATAAGGAATTGGTGACCTTTGTGGTAAGCATATCGATTTACGAGGTCGACTAACAAGGACCGATAACATTTTGTGTAGAGTTATGTATAATTTTTATTTGTTTGCGTGTCTTGGATATAATCGCTTTCGTTCCATACTAACCCCGTTTGATTGTGTGAAGTCCGGATATCCCGAACGAGTCTTGAAGACGTAAGGTATGTTTTTTAGACTTTATTATGTGCATTGAGGACAATACACGACTTTTTGGGGGGTGGTAAGGCCGTTAATGGTTTTCGCGTTTTGAAAATTTAACTTATAAAAATTTACAAAAAGAATTTTAATTATTTTTAGGAATTTTGTTTGTATATAGCCCCTTTACAAAAAGTACATAAATTTCTATCTATTTTCCAAAAAAAAAATTTGAAAAAATTGAAAAATTAAAAATTGATGAACTAGAACCCGTCGGCGGCGGGTAGAGCCCCGTCCGGGACGGGCACGGGAAAACACCGTCGGGTAACAAAGCCCGTAGGCAGGAGCCTAGCCCGTCGGCCAAACCAACACAACAGAGAACCCGTCGGCGACGGGTTGGGGTCCGTCGGCGACGGGCTGCCGTTTAGGTCTCGAGCCAGATTCGTTCTTTGCCCAATAAACTCGAACCAAACTCATTTTAAACACCTTAAAACATAACCAAGACCGATATAGACCATATAACTCGAACCCACAACACCCTCACAGCATTCGTACCCTCTAAATCCCTGCTCTCTCACTCTCCTAACTCACCTTTCAACTTCATCTTCTCCACAAACACTCCTAGAACCCTAAACCTTCAAGCTCTCATAACTCTCTCAATTCTCCACCAAATCACCTGATTTTTGGGTCCATCTTGCGTGATTTTTCGAGAGGAACAAAACCCCCAACACGGTTTTCATCAATTCTTGCTAGTTTGCAAGATTTCTAGGCATGAAATTTTGGGTTTTTGAAAGGGTGTTCATCAAGTTGCTTGCTTTACATCTTTTTCTTAGTTCTTCTTGTTTACAACACTAAAGGTATGGATTTTCCTTGATTTTATGCATGATTATCATATGATAGTTGTTTTTCTTCCGAAATTTTAAACTTGTTAGTTTAAGAGTAGGTTGTTTAGACAATGTATGTTGTTCTAGCATGATTTTGAATAAGATTAGTTGTTTTGGATGGAATTTGAGCATGTTATAACCATAGTGATGTGATTACACTCGTTATTTACATGATTGAACATGAAGTTGTTGTTGAACTTTGTTAAACTTACAAGAAAATGCGAGTAACAAGTATGATTGAAAGGTTTATGATAAAATGAGCGACTTCGGAAGTTTAAAGAGGCGATTTTACATTCACTTGTTAATTAAAATGTCAACATCACACATCATGTTCAAAGTTTGAGAGTTTATTGAAGGTTTGGGTTTATATTGATGTTATGTTTGTTTGTGATTGTAGTTATGGCCGGTGGTAAAAGACAAAAGACTACAGGGCAAGCTTCATCATCGGGAGTCGGTTCTTCTTCCAGTTTAATACCGAAGAAGTGGGAGCAATTGAGCTCCATCGAAGAGGGTGATGCAAGATTGTATAGACAGGATTGGGCGTGGGCAAAGTTCAGGGATAGCAAAAGCGCCGAAGTTTGGGATGAGGAGAAGAACAAACCCTTATCGGGTTATCAAGATAGGAAGTTAGAGGCCAAGCTTTGGAAATGGAAAATGGTCAACAGCGTTAATACCTCAGTTCCGGAAAGGATTCTCTGTGAAAGAGTGGTGAATGTTGAAGACTTCAAACAAATCGGAATCGCGCAAATGTTTGAACGCCAAGGATGGGAAAGGGTGCTTGATTGGTGTGAAGATAACACCTCGCGGGTGTATCTGGCGGAGGTGTGCGAGTGGTTGTCGACGTTGTGGTTTATGAATAAAGATAGTCCTCCTGCTGAGTGGAAATTGGTTGGTAAAACAAGCCGGGGGTTAATGACGATGTCTTTCGAAACAATCAACTGCATTTCACGCTTTGATTCTTTGGGGGTGCAAGCATATGACTATCCAACCATGCAACAATTTTTGGATAATCATATGAATGATGGTGATCCGGAGCAGATGACCGCGGTTATTTTACCCTACAATGATGGAGGAGAAGTAAAGAGAAATCAAATGACGATTGAGGGAAAGATTCTCCAAGGGATTTCTGTTGAGAACATTTTGGTGAGGTTTGGTGATCGTGGAGGTGTTAGAGCGAGTGACTGTAGGGTGGTGCACTCTTTGCTATACGGGACCCCTACATTGTCATGGAGACACATAGTGATGATGAATACGTGGGCTACTCGAGAGTCGTCCCAGAGGCGTTTTATTCCATACGCACGCCTCATTAGTGCCATGATTGTTCAACAAAATTGCCTACCACCGGAATCACTATGGGTAACTAAACCGTTGGAGGAAATTAACAAGGCCTCCATGAGGAAGAACTGGAAGATAGAGGTTAAGCTCTCAGGGAACAAGTATGTTGTGACCGACAGGATGGGTCATAAGTATGAGTTTCTTACTTCAGGGGCACAACCGGAATCGAGAGAAGATGAAGAGATGGGTGATGAAGAGGAGGAAACTGAGCCCTCCGTGTAACATCCCGAAATTTTAAAAACTTTATACTATAATTATAAAGTGTATAATAAACAAGAATAAACTAACTAGGATAAATAACCCAGTTAGTTAGAAGTCTTGTAGTAACACAGGAATGAGTTAAAAAGCCAAAGATATAAACTAAATAAGAGTGGAGGGGACTAGGTTGTCAAAATTGAAATTTTATTTACTAATAATTAGTAAAATAAGAATCAAAACACTCCATTTGGAGTTCCTGGTCGATCAAGAAAGCACAGGGGGCGACACCCACTCCTTCACAACCCTAAATTCTACTAAAATCTCAAATTGAAGGCTCAAATCATGTCATAATCGAAATCTGAGCATAGAATCGTGATCTCCTCGTCAAGGAGGTCATAAGGTATGTCAAATTAGGTTGTTTTGATACAACCCAAATTCTTGCATGTGATTGAAATCGAAGGTTTAGCTTGATTATGTGTTGTAAAACATGAAATTGGAAGTAATGTAAAGTCTAGGGACAAACCCTAGATGATTTCTTGTCAAAAATCTTGCATGTTAGTTGTAAGGATCAAAGTCACTATAGTGGGTGATTAGTAAGATAGTAAAACTCGATAAACACTAGGATTAAGACTCTTGTTCTAGTGAAAACTGAAATTTTGGGATAATCTCTGAAATTGTTGATGTTAAATATGTGTATATTGTCTAATTGAAGTTAATTTGAGTGATAAATTCAAGTTATGAACTTGGTTTAGACCACGTAGAAATCTGACCCGCAAGGTGTTTGATAAAACGCCTAAATAAGGGTTAAAATGTTAAAGATTGCTAAAAACGCAGATTTGTATATGTTATGAATTAATGCGTTCAAGCTTATGAAAAGACTTCTAATCTTGTTATGAATTGAACTCTTTAGGCAAGGAATCCGGAACGTCAAGTGGACACGCCGGAGGCGATACTCGCGGAAAAGGTATGCCTTAAAGGTACGTGGCTTTAGCCCCGTTAAAATTATGTGTAAATAATTAGTTTTGTTGTGTGAACGGTGTTGTAGTGAATTGGATGCGTTTGAGGCGTTGTTAAAGTGGCGAAGTACACTCGACCATCAAACAGGTCAAAGTAAAGACTTGGTATTCAGTTTGGTTAGTCAATGAAGTGATGGTTTTCACTAAATAGCCAAACGGGTCAAAATGATGTTTTCAAAAGAATCACGAGAGTAGAGACTTGAAAGTCTTGTACCTTCTTAAATGATAAATTGTACCATACCAATGATTGGTGATATTAATCTAAGTATAAGAACCCGGAATATGGATCAAACAATAAGTGTTAAATGAAAAAGGGTTGTTCGAAACGGAATACTTGAATTCCGAAGAAACAAGTATTAGCCCTAAAGGAAATTGCAAAGCCATGGAATTGGCGCGAATACATCAAGTATGGGAGCCCGGGTAATTGGGTAATTACGTCTAAAAGGTTTTAAGAATGGAAAAGAGGTGCTATGCACTTACACTAATGGGTTGAATAATGGAAATAAGGAAATTGTGATCCAATTGTCGGTATCTCGGTTTCCGCAATGTGAAATTTACATGGTTGATTCCGTAATTTTATTACGGACTCGTAGGAAAAAGAATCGGTTAAATCGGACTAATGGGTAAAAAGTTATGATCTTCTAAAGTTGAAAAATGGTCAAAGGGCGAATATGCAGAGCCCACCGTAAATTACGGTACCACCGTAATTTACGGTGGACATCAAAAGTGTTACGGTATGATGCCCCTGTCTTACGGCAGAACCAGGAACATTCCAGGTCCACCGTAACTTACGGTGATACCGTAATTTACGGTGGAACCCAGAAACAAAATCATATTTTGTTTGTTACTTTGTGTTGTTAGAATTCGTTTATACATAATGTATTATTGTCAAAACTAATGGTTTTAGTGTTTGACCCTAGGTATGGATGAATTTCTCCCGGATGGTGATCAAGCAATTTGTCAAGAACCGAACACGCATTTTGAAGCTTCCGCACTAAATATAATCTTGTCTAAACTTTATACATGTCGTAAATACTTTTGTTAATCGTGTTTTGAATCCTTTAAACTAGTTGTTAGTTGACTAGTAGGGGTTGACTTTAAACTGATTATGCACTATCTTAAACAATGTTTTGGTATTACAACAAGTATGTATGGTCTTTGAAACATGTAAAAGTTTTTGTAAAATCTGATTTGTATCAAATTTTATATAATTATTAATTATATTCCGTTCAAATATTAAGGGTGTTACACTCCGGTCCACAAAGACCAAGACAAAGATACCTGAGGCCGCATAGGGAAATTAATGCAGATGTGGCGGGCTTTGTGAACATTAGACGGGTGCGCTCCTACAAAAATTTTGATCGGGGATAACAAGAGATATATGACAATGTCTCTGCATGCATAGGTGAAGGCCGAGAGTAAAACCGAAGGAGGGAAGCCTGAGAGGAGGCACAGGGATCCCAAATGCAAGAGTATTGGGCAGTTCAAGCAGCCCATCGGGAGAGAATGGATAAGTTTGTGGAGGAGCAACAACTGTTCCAAGCGATGCAGAGGTCACACATGGAACAGTTGGTGAATATACAAGAGGATGAGGCAGCCCGCAGACTGGCGTGGGAAGAAAGGGAGGAAAAAGAGCGGCACGAGCGTAACATGTTGGAGGACAACCGTTTTAGTGCCTTATTTTTCTCACAAGAAATGGCTATTAATAATGCCAAGATCCTTCACGATCAGGAGAGACACCAAAGAGACCTTGAGGCTGGCCGCCCCTATGTCGATCATTCGGGGTGGACCGACTACTCCAATCCCTCCGTTCCACGAGGCCCATCCGACCCATCTCCTTATTGGCCCGAGGCAGTCGGCTCTAGTTTCATTCCGATTCCTTACCAACCACCGCCACAAGGAGAGTCAAGCCCACTAGATAACTACAGGGATATGTTTGAGGCCCTCACTGGTTATCCGTACCAGCCGAACCCGCCAGTGAACCCTAATGAGAGATATCAGCGGTAGAGGCGAGGTATTTTTTGTTGTTGTTGTTGTATATTATTTTGTTTCCGTTATTTCTATTTCATGTTATTTATTTTCGCCTAGTTAAATGAACGTTGTGGGTGTGTTCCCTATATAACCCTCACGAGACCTCTCATCCTCCAAAGCTATTGGGGGGTTTAAAAGGGCTTGTTACATAAGCTAAATGCAACCGTGATTCCTACGAAAGTGAGTTAGGTTTGTTGTTGTTGTAAATTATTTTCCACATAAATCAAAGTGAAGTAATGCATGGCTTGGTAATATTTTCATAAAAGTGGTAGAACTAGGTAACTAACAAATTTTGATGGTTGTGAGAAGCATGCTTCTACACAGGGATTAGAATTTGTAGGTACAACATGTTCGCGGGACAACCGTTCTTATGAAGAGATGAAGAAGATATGAGCATCAAGTGACAAAAATCAGGTGCATGCGTTTCCTATTTACTTTGATTCTTAGTTTAGTTTAGTAATAAGTGGATTGTACATTGTATTTTATTTTCCGGGGTGAGATTTTGGGAAGGTTAGACGTGTCACATCCCTTGTGCGTTTTAAAACTCTAGTTCTTGCACATTGAGGACAATGTTTACCTCAAGTGTGGGGATGGGGGAGTAGTAAAAGTTTTCGATTTTGACCCGTTCATTTAAATTCTACACATTGAGGACAATGTTTACCTTAAGTGTGGGGATGGGGGAAAACTTCAAATTTTTTTCAAAAATTTCTTGTTTCAAAAGTGATCTTAAAAACACAAGTAACCAAGTCAATGAGGGATGTGACAACCCATTTGGTCTTTTGTCATGGTCAAGTTCAAATTAATAAGCATAACGGGTATTTAGCGGGTGGTTATTTGGGAATAATTCGCCTAAGGAACTAGCATTTGATGCATATCACATATCATACCCTTATACGTGAGGTTTGAGCCACTTTTACATCATAGATTTACATTTACATGTTTCTTTGTTTGAGTGGAGCATTAGTCGCGTATTGTAGAACTTGCAACTTTTGATACGTTTGAGACCATAGACCGAATACAAGCACGAGAATGATTAAGGCATTAGGTAAACCTTTTCCTTTTACACCATTTTTATATCCTTACCCAAAAATTATCCCCTAGTAGCCAACTTTGAGCCTAAACCTTTCGTTTGATAACCCACTTAGCCCATAACCATAAGCCTTTTCTTTTTAAACCCGTGTGATGAAAAATTCGATTATAAGAGCTTAAGTTTGTATAGTTGTGATTCATTGAAAACAAAAACCAGAAAATGTTGCGAAAAAGAATGAAAAAGCATTGAGAAAAACACAAAAAGATGTGCTAGCAGTTTGTTGAATAAAAGGCGAAAGTCGTTGCCTCATAGTTATGTTTATATTTAGTGTTGTTTAGTTTAGTCTTTTGTAATAAAAATCGAATTTTTCATCACCTTAGCCACTTTAAAAATATCCTATTTCCTACCCTTCGCCTAGCCCCATTACAACCCTTTCAAAGACCTTTTGACTTGTGCTTAGTATTCGTGTTCGGTGGTGGAGAATGATTGAGTTGCAAGCCTATGCGGGTACGTGTTCTAATCGGTTTTGAGCGATTAATTGTTGAAGTGCTAATACATTATACACGTTAGCCAATTTTAAGCCGAGTGGAGAGCACATTGTGAGGGATATGCATGAGTTGTTAGTTTTATGGGCGGGTTAATCTTGGATAACCATTATTATATGTGATTATTCACTTAACCGGTAAATATGTGAAAATTGTAAAAGGTTTGAACTTTTGCATGACAATAGACTTTAACCTTTGTCTCGGGAATGGGAAGTGTATTTATTGTTCGACCCACGTGAAAGTGAAAAACAGATTTGCTTGAGGACAAGCAAAAGATAAGTGTGGGGATGTGATACGTGGTTGAAAACCGGTGCTTGTAATTGTATAACTTTATGTTTTTATATGAGTTTTAATCTCGAATGGCCTACTTTTAATTAAATTTGTGTTTATGCAGGTTTAACGAAGTTTAAGGAGCTTTTCGGGAGCTTTACAAGTCACCGGGTCGAAAACCGGAGCACCGGAACGCATTACGGATCAAACGGGAGCGAAACAAGTGAAATCAGAAAATGAGGTTTTGAGAGCCCGTCGCCGACGGGTCCCAAGCCGTCGGCGACGCCTTCTGGTTAAGCCCGTCGGTCAGAGATAGCCGTATCCAGTAGTTTAAGGCGTCGGATGGAGAAGTGCACAGGGGAACCCGTCGCCGACGGTCCCCCACCCGTCGCCGACGGGTTATGTTTTTCCTGAAACGCGATTTTGTGAATTGATGGATTAAACTCGATTTTTATTGGTCCTTTTGCATTGATTTCGTAAGTTACACACTCTTGGGAGGTTTGAACTTGATCTTGGAGCCAATACTCACGAATCACTCACCTACCATTCCATTACACTTCATCATAACAACCCGAATCATCAATCATCCATCTACACAATCAATTCATCTAAACCCTAGTTCTCCATATCATCAATCATCAATCCTACCACTATCATCCTTCACCAAACTTTCATCATTCACCATTCATCCATCAAGCTTCAAGATGCCTTCATTCATGTTCCAAACATCCGGTGATCAAGCTTCTTCAACCATGAGCGGCTAATCATCTCGGTTTCACCCCGGTGTAGGTAGTTGGTAATTTTAGGGTTTCGAATTGTTCTTGTTTCAACTTAGTGACAATTTGTGTTTGATTTTTGAAACCTTTGATACTAGTGTTACATTTGTTGCGAATTCGTAAATTGTCGAACGATGTTAAAAGTTATGACTTTGCGAAATGGTGATATGTAATTGTGCATTGTCGTGGTTTGGATTTACTTGTGTTGATTACAAAGTGTATTCTTGTCCGTTCTTCGGGACATTGATAGTTATTAGCACCTAAGTCACGGTACACTAAATCCGTTAATCATATGCATTTGAGTTGAATCTAAAAACTTGTAGAAACCCTTGGTTAGCAATTACCGAAACCGGGTGTGATTCCTTTTTCTTATTATTGTTCTCGTAATCAATTTTCTCGTAATCGTTAGTCATTAGTTGTTAATCAATTTAATCAATTCACTTAGTCTAAACTCACATCTCTCAATTAAACAAAACTACAAAAACATTCTAGTAAGCTTCATAAATCGTGACATTTGTTCTAATTCATTCGAATCCATACACAAACCACATACTCTTCGTGGTTCGACCCTTTGCTACCACTAACTATTTGTTAAGGGTAATTTGGGCTTATAAATATTATCTTTGACCGGAGCGCGACACTCCGATCAGTTGGTTTGGCCCTTGTTCTTGTAACTCGAATCCTAGCCCGGTATATCCCATTTTAATTTTACACCATTGTGAACCTTACACCTTTTTTACTCTCTGATCGAGGTTCTCGGCATTGAAAAATCTTCGTAAACTAAATCACATGTGTATATGTTGATATTTAAAAGATATACAGTCAATAAAATCAAGGGCAATGGTGATATATATGCGGATTAGACACCAAAAAAAACACCCAGCAAATGGCTACAATTTAAGGAATGTGTTTAGTGACGGCATCAGATTCCTAATTGATGGAGAAAGGTCTGGTGGCAAGAAAAGCTGCTTCTAGGAGGTTGTCAAGTGTTTTCGCTTGACGATTCTATTCTTGGGTGGTTGGTTTGACCCTTGTTCCTGTAACTCGAATCCTATCCCGGTATTTCCCATTTTAATTTTACACCATTGTGAACCTTACGCCTTTTTTACTCTCTGATCGAGGTTCTCGGCCTTGAAAAATCTTCGTAAACTAAATCACACGTGTATATGTTGATATTTAAGAAATATACAGTCAAGAAAATCAAGGGAAATGGTGATATATATGCGGATTAGACACCAAAAAAAACACTAAACAAATGGCTACAATTTAAGGAATGTGTTTAGTGACGGCATCAGATTCCTAATTGATGGAGAAAGGACTGGTGGTAAGAAAAGCTGCTTCTAGGAGGTTGTCAAGTGTTTTCGCTCGACGATTCCATTCTTGGGTGGTTGGTTTGGCCCTTGTTCCTGTAACTTGAATCCTAGCCCGGTATATCCCATTTTAATTTTACACCATTGTGAACCTTACGCCTTTTTTACTCTCTAATCGAGGTTCTCGGCAATGAAAAATCTTCGTAAACTAAATCACACGTGTATATGTTGATATTTTTGAGATATACAGTCAAAAAAATCAAGGGCAATGGTAATATATATGCGGATTAGACACCAAAAAAAACACTCAACAAATTGCTACAATTTAAGGAATGTGTTTAGTGACGGCATCAGATTCCTAATTGATGGAGAAAGGTCTGGTGGCAAGAAAAGCTGCTTCTAGGAGGTTGTCAAGTGTTTTCGCTCAACGATTCCATTCTTGGGTGGTTGGTTTGGCCCTTGTTCTTGTAACTCGAATCCTAGCCCGGACTATATCCCTTTTTAATTTTACACCATTGTGAACCTTACGCCTTTTTTACTCTCTGATCGAGGTTCTCGGCATTGAAAAATCTTCGTAAATTAAATCACACGTGTATATGTTGATATTTAAGATATATACAGTCAAGAAAATCAAGGGCAATGGTGATATATATGCGGATTAGACACCAAAAAAAAACACTCAACAAAAGGCTACAATTTAAGGAATATGTTTAGTGACGGCATCAGATTCCTAATTGATGGAGAAAGGTCTGGTGGCCAGAAAAGCTGCTTCTAGGAGGTTGTCAAGTGTTTTCGTTTGTCGATTCCATTCTTGGGTGGTTGGTTTGGCCCTTGTTTTTGTAACTCGAATCCTAGCCCGGTATATCCCATTTTAATTTTACACCATTGTGAACCTTACGCCTTTTTTACTCTCTGATCGAGGTTCTCGGCATTCAAAAATCTTCGTAAACTAAATCACACGTGTATATGTTGATATTTAAAAGATATACAGTCAAGAAAATCAAGGGCAATGGTGATATATATGCGGATTAGACACCAAAAAAAACACTCAGCAAATGGCTACAATTTAAGGAATGTGTTTAGTGACGGCATCAGATTCCTAATTGATGGAGAAAGGTCCGGTGGCAAGAAAAGCTGCTTCTAGGAGGTTGTCAAGTGTTTTCGCTTGACGATTCTATTCTTGGGTGGTTGGTTTGAACCTTGTTCCTGTAACTCGAATCCTAGCCCGGTATATCCCATTTTAATTTTACACCATTATGAACCTTACGCCTTTTTTACTCTCTGATCGTGGTTCTCGGCCTTGAAAAATCTTCGTAAACTAAATCACACGTGTATATGTTGATATTTAAGAAATATACAGTCAATAAAATCAAGGGCAATGGTGATATATATGCGGATTAGACACCAAAAAAAACACTCAACAAATGGCTACAATTTAAGGAATGTGTTTAGTGACGGCATCAGATTCCTAATTGATGGAGAAAGGTCTGGTGGTAAGAAAAGTTGCTTCTAGGAGGTTGTCAAGTGTTTTCGCTCGACGATTCCATTCTTGGGTGGTTGGTTTGGCCCTTGTTCCTGTAACTCGAATCCTAGCCCGGTATATCCCATTTTAATTTTACACCATTGTGAACCTTACGCCTTTTTTACTCTCTGATCGAGGTTCTCGGCATTGAAAAATCTTCATAAACTAAATCACACGTGTATATGTTGATATTTAAGAGATATAGAGTCAAGAAAATCAAGGGCAATGGTGATATATATGCGGATTAGACACCAAAAAAAAAACAATCAACAAATGGCTACAATTTAAGGAATGTGTTTTGTGACGGCATCAGATTCCTAATTGATGGAGAAAGGTCTGGTGGCAAGAAAAGCTGCTTCTAGGAGGTTGTCAAGTGTTTTCCCTCGACGATTCCATTCTTGGGTGGTTGGTTTGGCCCTTGTTCCTGTAACTCGAATCCTAGCCCGGTATATCCCATTTTAATCTTACACCATTGTGAACCTTACGCTTTTTTTACTCTCTGATCGAGGTTCTCGGCATAGAAAAGAGACGAACTTGACTCCCGCAAAGAATCTGTGATATATTGTCACTTATTTTGTTTGGACATGTGATTGTTGATCACTTATTGAGGTCGAATGCAATATGTACACGTATGTATAGTATCATGGAAGATCTAGACTTCGTCTCCGATAATTTTACGGTTTGATACAAGCATGATACCCAGATGATAAGACAGCATAAAGACCGAATATCTCAGAACCTCGGCAATCTATAAAACGAAATTTCGGTACTAAGACCATATGCCAATGTGCGGTTCCAACCTGGTCTTCAGTCGATTAAGTTTATATCACCATGCACACTTTAAAATGATTGTGAGCCTACCGATACATCTTATATAGAGCTGCTTAACATTTTTCATTTTGCATTTTGCATTTCAGTTCGAAGAGGTTTAGACATACCACTGATGTACTATCATTTTCTCTTTTGCTCGCCAGGAAACTCATTTTTGTTTTTCTATTGTTTTTGCGTTTTGAAATTTTTCACTGTTTTTGAATTTTCAAATTTTGGATTTACTCCCCCTAAAATGCAATAAACTATGATAAATTTTAAAAACACAAAGGTATTTACAAAAACGATTTCCCGAAGTCGGTTAACTCATGTTTTACCTCAATGCCGTTTACCAAAATTAATTTTAAACAGAAATGATTTCTCGAATTTTGGAAAAATCAGTTGGCATGTCGGTAAGCGGTGCGGACCATGACAACATTGATGAGTTTCATAGTGAAACAATCACGTGTGAGGTGATATTCGAGATCAACGTGTCTGGCCAAAGAGTGCTATGAGATGATAACAATTTATAAAGCAGCTTAAATATCGACAAGTATAGGAGAGATTAGAAATTTAAAATCGTATCCTGCAACTGCTTCGTGCATTGCCAGGAATCTGAGCGCTCTCCCAAACTGGATATCCACCCGGTGTGGACTTCAAAGTCGATTTTTGTAGCTACTGAGAAATCTCTTCACAGCAACAAGATCAGAAACCTTTGGGTCCAGCTGGTCTTCCTCATTGCACCAGCGAAGGTCTTTGTCTTTCTCTTGAGAAGTAGTGTGCGGTTGTTCAATCCATGCCAAGGCATCCGCACACCCAGTTGGTTTGTTCAACAAACAAATTTTCTCCAATCACACCGCGAAGAAAAGTACACTGCACGTTCATCTTGTTGAGTTTGAACTTCAGACGTGCTGCAGGTGCGTACATTTTGATTGAATCTATCCTGGGGACCCGATCAAAACCTTGAACAATCACATTTTGAAATGATTTTCATTTTGTCGAAGCTTTCAATCTCTTTCGACAGCTAATTCTGTCTTCTTTTCTTTTTCTCTCCATCAAAGGCAACAATTTCTTTTTGTCGCCGATCTTGTGCATGAATATTCCACTATCAACAATCCGATGACTATCGATAGTTCCTCCTGGAACATCCTGCACACTCACTCAGAGATTAGTTGGAGAGGGGGACCCAAGCATTCATAGACTTAGGTTGCCCCAGAGAATCAAGAAATGTAATTTCAATTTCTTGATGATTTAGAAATTTCACGCCTCCCCCTGAACCTTCACCTGTTTTCGGTTTCCAAGCTTGTTTCCATTTACCAGATTGTGTATTAATTACAATTTCTGGTTTTAACGGTTGTTGTGAACTTGGTTTCCTTTTAACATTTTCCGGTTTTAGAGCCTTTTCGATCACCTTCACATTCTTATGTCGTTGTTTTGTTTCCTGTTCTTTAATAGTGCGTTTATCATGTTTTGGAGAAACAGGACGACTTTGTGAGTGACCTTGTTCAGAAGGGGCTCTTTCTACAAAATTTGGTTTTGGAGAGTTTGTGCAGTTTCTGATAATGTGTCCAAACTCCCCACATTTGAAACACGATCTCCTCTCAACAAACTTGGGAGATCCGGTTCGACTTTCACATGTTGAACGTGTAGAACCTGAGGTACTTGCTTTCTCATCACACCCGTTTGTATGTTGGGTGTAATTGTTTTGAGCGTTACGTTTTAAAATCTTGACTTGTTGGACAAAATCGGTGTTTGATTTGTTTTCAAAAGTCTCAATTTTATCAGTACCATTGGATGCTACAAATTTAACATCATTGTTTTTCTTCTTGAAACGAGCTCCTTTGGTCTCAACCTTCGGTTCTGAACCTTTAGAATTTTGAGCTCGCTGCTGTTGCTGTTTATAGGGGTGAGCAAAAACCGAACCGAAAACCGAAACCGCACCAAAAACCGTAAAAACCGAAACCGCAAAACCGCAACCGACACAAAAACCGCAAAAACCGAAACCGCAAAGGTATGGTGCGGTTCGGTTTTAGCTTTAAAAACCGCACCAAAAAACCGAAACCGCACCGCAAAATTATTATATATATATATATATTATATAATATACTTAAAGATTTAAATATAAAATTCCCTATATATTATATAATCTGTGTTTGTTAAAAAAAAAGTACAGACTTGACTTTGTTAAGGTTTTCTTTACATGTGTGAGTTTATATTTCAAATACCTACTAACATATATTTTTTTTTTTTTTTTTTCTATCTAGGAAACACTAATGGCAAATGATAGTTGGAAACATTGAAAGTTGGAAAGATTGAAAGTTGGAAACAAGAATGAGTTGGAAACAATATTACGTTTTTATTTGGATACGACTATGTGATTAAGCTTTCACCGTTTCACATAGCAACTATTATTCTAGACATGTTTCTAGTACAAACTCTTGTTTTGATTGATGTCCTCTAGCCCATACATATGCTCTTCACATTGCTCTTGCAAAAATTATATTCTAATTACCATCAAGTAT
>JARYGA010012298.1:0-27814 GCA_030545235.1 Helianthus tuberosus | reverse complement strand
TTCATGCTCAAATTTATGATAGACTAGCTTTATATTATATATTATATATTATAAGTTATTAATAAAATAAAATTATACATTCTATTATACTATTACTTAAAGGACAAAGTCGATGGAAACCCCACCGGCTTTGCCTTCCTCTCTCCCTACTTTTACGATATTGTAATTTAACCCTTTAATTTTTGTAACTTCAAAGTTTCATAAAATGACAAATTTAGTCTCTAAACTACTACTTCATTTTACAAATAGTTTGCGTTTGACACCCCAACTTTGTGGCAGTTTCCTTTTCAGCCCCAACTTTATTATAATTTACTTCTTACCCCAAAACTTTATCAAATTTTATCTTTAACCTTTCTTAGCCCTTAAATTTAGGAATTGAAATTTTTAACCACTTAACTTTTTATAAATTTTGTAAATGCTACTTTGACTCCCCCATACTTTCACGATTTTGCAATTTTAGCCCATTGACTTTGGTACCTTCAAAGTTTCATAAAATGGAAAATTTAGTCACTAAACTACTACTCCATTTTACAAATAGTTTGCTTTTGACACCCTAACTTTGTGGTAGTTTCCTTTTCAGCCCCAACTTTGTTATAATTTCCTTCTTACCCCAAAACTTTATCAAATTTTATCTTTACCCTTTCTTAGCCCTTAAGTTTAGGAAATGCAATTTTTAACCACTTAACTTTTTATGAACTTTGTAAATGCCACTTTGACCCCCTTGAGAGTTTTTGGCTTGACGATATAAATTCGAGTTAATCAGGTTGCATATAATACGTTATAATTGCACGATATAAATTCGATTTACGTTATGTTTTGATCCAATCACAATGCAACTATAGGATACATTGAGTTCAATCAGATACGTCAAAACGTGTGTTTTCATATGGTTAAACACATCACATAATGCTTGGACTAATCCATCGATATTTGCGAAGTACCCGTGCCGCAACACGCACGGGTCTTATTACTACCTACATCTTAAAAGACAAAGTCGGTGTAAACCCCACCGGCTTTGTCTTCCTCTCTCTCTATTTTTACGGATGTTGCAATTTTAGCCCCTTGACTTTGTATTTTTAAAGTTTTATAAAATAGCAAATTTAGTCCCTAAACTACTACTCCATTTTACTAATAGTTTGCTTTTGCCACCCCAACTTTATGTTAGTTTCTTTTGAGCTCCAACTTTGTTATAGTTTCCTTCTTACCCTAAAACTTTATTAAATTTTATCTTTACCCTTTCTTAGCCCTTAAGTTTAAGAAATACAATTTTTAACCACTAAACTTTTTATAAACTTTGTAAATGTCACTTTCACCCCCTCGAGAGTTTTTGTCTTGACGATATAAATTTGAGTTAGTCGGGTCGCGTATAATATGTTATGATTGTACGATATAAATTCGATTTACGGTACGTTTTGATCTAATCGCAATGCAACTATAGGATACATTGAGTTCAATCGGATACGTCAAAACGTGCATTTCCATATCGTTAACACATCACATAACGCTTGGACTAATCCGTTCGATATTTGCGAGATACCCGCGCCGCAAAGCTCGCGGGTCTTATTTCTAGTACTATCTTAAAAGACAAAGTTGGTGGGTTTACCACCGGCTTTGCCTCCCCCTTCTTCTTCCTCCTCCACAAATATAACAAACCTCCACAATCCACCTTCGATCAAAACAAAAAGACAAAACTGTCCCCGCCTCTTCTTTTCGTGGTTTCATCGTGTATTTCTTCAGCGATACCAAAGAGTTGGGGTTTAGAGGCGATGATGGGGTTTAGATTCATTCAAATAATGCTCAAATCGTCTGAGAAGATAAGGAGAGCATGTAAGTAAGTTCCCTTGAACTTGATACGCACTTCGATTATTTATTCTGATAATCCCCTTTTTATTTGCCCTAATTTTTTCGTTTTGGTAATTCCAAATAATCCCCTGTTTGTCAAAATCAAAGAGATACTTTGTGTTTTGGAATTCAGATTTACATGATATTTCTATTAATTGTTTCGGTATTTTGGTGGGTTTTATCATGATTTTGAAGCATTAAATTTGTTCTTTTTCTTACACCATTGACCTAATGTAACTTGATATTGTTTCTATGCTGAAATCATCAGTTGTTAGTTTTGAAGTGAATAGTATTTGATTCAACAAAGTAGAAACTAAAATGCCTAAAATCGGTCAATTTTTTTTTATTTCTAATAAACTTATTTGATCTCTGCTAACTACTATAGCCATTGTCATCTTATGTTGAACTGTTGAAGTACGGTGCCTATTTTTGATATATCTGCCTAATCTTATAGTTTCTTCGGTAAGAAATACAACCATATGCAAAACAACTAAACAAACTGTCATATGTTAAATACATCATTTTTTAGGGTAATTGAATTCTATAATACAACCCTTAATTTGTTATGCTACATTTCAATATGTAATACAGTGACTCAGTGGAAGTGGAAGTGGAAGTGGAAGCTGCATCAATAGCCATTGACATTGGAGTTCTTCGCAATTGGAAATCGTATCATTATGGAGAAGATCGTTGTTATTTACTAATCGAAAAATACATAAGTCTTTCTATACAAACTATTTCAACTTTTTTATCACTATATGTTGCATAATTTTTACACATTTTGTTATCGGGGAGATGCCATCCAAGATTTTTTTAACCAAGGCATTGAAGAATACCCAGCAAACTTACTACATATGAAAGTCGCAGAACACGGGGCAACTGTCATGAAATCCAGATAGGTACTTTAGTAATAAAACACTTACGAGTAAATTCTCATTGCACCATGGGGGTTGGTGGCCCAATGGGAGAACCAAAGCTTATAGGAGCACCTAACTTAGGGAGGTGCTCAATCTATGTGCATGCAAGGAAAGGCTTAGGCGCTTCAACCATAGGTGAACGCCTGAATCTGTGTGCACACGAGTGCTTGGTTATGTCCAGGCGTTAACACCAGTCCAAATTAAACTATGTCAGCTCTGGTTTTCTTATGGTCCCATTTTGCACTGCTCTTCTTTTTAGTCATATCTCATTCCAAGTACCGTTTACATGAAGTAGTGTGGGATAAAAAAAACTAAATTACTGTTGTGGACTTTGATTTATAAAAAAATATATTTGATTTTTATTACATTTATAACACTGTACTAAATTATCAATTTTACATGACGATAATATAATTTTATATATTTTTCTCAAGCATGCACTTCTTTGTGCATTTGTGCCTAGGTGACAAGGCGAGCCTTTTATGTCTTGAGTGCGCCTTGACCCTTTAAGAAGTCTTAGGTGTCTTCGAGTGTCTTGAGTGCGCCTTGATCCTTTGACCCACCTAGATGATAAGCATGTAGTGTCTTTAATGCGCCTTGATCCTTTGACCTACCTAGATGATAAGCATGATATGCTAATCTAAATGTTCAAAGATTGTTGAGCCAAATAGTTGCAAGGATCAAATAATCGGTTTCAAAGCACAAATCAACAAACCCTTTGGGAACATTCTAACCTTACTAAATGCTTTACATTTCATGACAGAGGTTAAGTGGACTACCGGGAACAACAATGGACTGGCAAGGAGCTCCAGCAAGTCCAGGTGTACCAAGTGCATACACCGTGAAGAGAATCTTGCGGTTAGAGATACCAGTTAATACTTATCCAAATGCATGTGCTCTTCATTTGTACATTCTTCATTTCAACTTAATTCATGAATTTTGCGAGTTCGATATAGATCTTTTTGGATATTATTTTAATTTTGTTGGAATGCTTATTGGTCCTAGAGGCAATTCGCTAAAACCGGTCGACGGTACAACAGGTTGTCTGGTGTATATAGGAGGAACAGGGTTCATCAAGGATCCATAACATGTAATTTTATACCATTGAGGGTTTTTCTTTAAAATGACACCAGGCGGCTTTGTGGTGCTGTTCACAGTGGGTAGAAGCATATGGGTCAAAATGTGATTTTATAGGGGTATCAAGCTTTGGAACATTAGGACACTTTTGATTGGTGCATCAGTTCATGAAACTGAATGCAACTCTTTAAAGTCATAGATTAGGATCTGTAAATGTAAGGACCTGCAAAAATGTCCCAAAAACGAACCGTAAGTGAAAACCCGGACCCCTGAAACCCTAATGTGCATGAAAAACCAAGAAAACAAGATTTCTGGATTTCAGGCGGGCCGCGTAAGCCATAAGAGAAGGCTCCGTGGGCCGCGTCAACTTAAAGTTGACCGGATAAGCATTCCAGGCCACGTGTCGCACACGTGGCGCACCAAGGTGTGACACGCTAGCCCTAGTCGTAGACTAGGTGGCCCTCGAGGGCAGCGTAAGAGTCAAGCAAGGGTTTACGTGGGCCGCGTAAAACCCAAAAAGTTGCTATAAATTGCTATAAACTTCCCAGATTCTATTTCTTGCGTCCACCAACTCCTCGCCATAGTGGCAAAGTTCAGCCAAGTTCTCAGTGCTCATAGGTGGGTTTAGTGCAGGCTCCAGGTCAAATTGGGGGAAAAAGGTGTTAGGGTTATTCAAAAGATTCTGAAATTTCCAGTCAGTGGTCCACCATTCTTCTAGCTCTCCTGGCAGAGGTCGGGGGTGGATAATAGGATCTGGGATAGCAGGTTCCAGATTAACTGGAAGTTGTACTTCCGCTGGGTAATTGAAGAGGTTTTCATCGGCAGGTCCGATGAGGTCGCTATTTGCCAGTTGGTGGTCCAGCTCCTCCCAGGGTGGCATTTCCTGGGCTTGCCCTGAACTTTCCCCGATCTCTATTCCTTTTCCTTTATCCTTGGGATCCTCAGTCTTTATAACTTTCTGTGTCGCTGGTTACGCATACGCCTCTAGCCTACAAGTCTTCTTCTCTTTTTTAGTTTTGGTTTTTCCTGAGGTTGGTGATGTGTGCTAAACAGACTATAAAAATTAACTAAATTAGTCTCTCTAAGCTAGACACGAAAAGCTTTAATTCTAGACTCGACCTAAAACCACACAATCGGCAAGTGTACCGATCAATGTAGTATAACCCTAGGAAGTCCGGATATCGAACCACGAGACTCTATGTATCACGTAAACTAGACTATAATAGACACTAACAGACACGACTTAACTTGTTTAATTGTTTTTTTTTTTTGGGGGGGGGGGGTTACGGAAAATCTAGGAAATCGATATTAAGCTACTAAATTAACTAAAGCTAGACTAAATACGAAAGAAGACTAAAGGCTTTTCTTATATGAGAGCGAGACCACCTAGACAAGAATCCTGGATTACTTTTAAAGAATTACCGATTAAGTTAAATGCATGAATTATGGAACCGGGATCATATGATACTAAACCTATTAAGGTCCAACTAAGCCCCTCGACCCTTCTCAAGGAGAAACCTGTGGAACTACCTAGGCCGTTAATCCTACCGGTTATTAGTTGCCTTTTCAGTTGTCTAATTATTGTGTAAGTACCCTAATGTTGACCTACTCTTTTCCAATCATAGATCTAGGGTAGTTTGAAGTAATTAATTTGACTTGATAGACTAATAAAACCGACAGGTAAACCAAGACATGACCTTTTTCAAGGACTATCTAAAGCAATTCGCCGGGTAAGACCTACCAATAGCCCCTCACTTTCCAGGTATTAGGACTAGTAGAACACTAAGACTTAGTAAATTATTACCAATTACTTCTAGGGGTTATTGCGCAATTCCACCCTAAAGAGTTAAGGTATTCTTACGTGATATAGACACTCACCGAAATCCTAGACCCTAATATGACTCTATGTTGTGATATAGACCGTCACTAAGAATCATATGAAGCAAGTAATAACAATAAACCAACTCAAAGCATGCATATACATCAAATCATTAAACCAAACTTTTTACAAAACATAATCAACCCATAATAATCATGCAATTAACGAAAACGGTAAAAACTTCATATTAATCCATTCATCAAGTCTAGGTGGTTTATAAATTTAGCCAAGCATGGTAAAACGTGAAAACAATTCAAAGATGTCTAAACACGAATTCATCATAACAAGTTTCGTAAGAAAAGTCAAGAATAAAGAACTAGAAAACCCGATTAAATCTTCAAGTCTTCTTCCCCGAACTTGTACCGATGATTCTTATGCTTCGAGAACTCCAAAATTGCTCCAAGAATGCTCAATAATTCGCCCAAGATGCCTCTAGTTTGTGAATTAGGGTTTTTTCAAGTTTAATATGATTATATATGACTTTCCATAACAAACACTTATTAAATTCGTAATAATTGCCAGCAACAGCCTTCTGGCGGGGCGCCACCCACTTAGGAATGGGTGGCGGGGTGCCACCTTGTTTTTTTTTCATGTACTACCTTCAGTCTCTCGCCGAGTGCCAGAAAACTTCTCACGGGGTGCCAGAGAGTGATTTTTAAGCCTTTTAACTCTATTTCAACTCCCCGACCTTTCCAACATGCTTCAAGACTTGACACTTCAATATTTTGGCTCGTTTCACTAGGTGTCCAGCAACTTTAAACATCAAGACCTGCGAAACACGATTTTATCAATAGTATGCATATTCTAACGAAAAACCAAACTAAATATAACGAAAACTATACAAATTGTACACGAATAAAAGATGTATTTTGCAATACATCAAACATCCCCACACTTACTCTTTTTTCGTCCTCGAAAAAAATTATGCAACGGAATCAGAGACAAATAATCACTCAGGTCAAAAGCATAGGTATATTTAATTAAAACCAAGGCTTGCGTTAGCCGCGATTGCGAATATACTTGGCCCCTTAAATCCGAATCCAATCCTAAGCCCTTATCATGTGAATTTAATTTAAGTGCGGTCAGTCTACCTAGGGTCTCACGCTAGAATCTACAGTCCACCTACTCCCGCCTCAAGCTTATAGGACTAAGAGAACGATCATTGGACCAATTCCCAACCGTTTTATATCAAAACCAAGAGAGTATATAATCAGATTTTTTTCCATTTTTTTTTTCTTTTCTTTCTTTTTTTTCATGCTAATGAGCATAGACGATGCTTTCCCTAACCAAGAGGCAATCCGGCTGTAGAGTCGCTATCCCCAACCCAGATTACTTAAGCTTCGGTACTTTTTTTCTTTTCTTTGCACGGTCGATTTCACACATCCTAGCGGTAATCCGGCTGTAGAGTCGCTATCCCCAACCCAGACTACATAGGAATGCACTACTTTCATTTAGTTTCTAGCTCATTATTATTTTTTTTTTCATATCTTTTTTTCGCATGATCACAAACTCTAACGGTTTTAACTTATAACGGTGCCCCTTATACTCTTATTGGCAGTTTTAATTTCCCATATCTCCAAGGCGAAAACCCACTAGTAGACCGACAATTAATGTATATTAACTCAAAGGGACTTAAAACCAAACCCGGGCCTATCCACATATCCCTAACTAGACGCAAGCTCGATTTATTTAATCTCTTATTATTATTATTCGACCCCGAGCAAAAAAATCATTTTTCTATCATTTTCCGTGTAAATTTGCAAACTTCTTTTTTTATTCGAAAGACATTTTCTGATTTTTTCAATTTTTTTGGATTTTTCAAAAATTTCTAATTTTTTTGTATTTTGATTTTTTTAATTTTTTTGTGTTTTTCATATTTAATACTCGAATATTTACAAGTATCCCATCCCCACACTCAGAGATTGCATTGTCCCTAATGCAAGAACGAAAATACGACTCAACAACTACCTAAAAAACACTAGAAACTGCAAACAAAATAAATAAAAATATACAACAACAAAAAGGGAAACGACTTAGCTGTATATGTGAGATTGTCAAAGTGCCAGTCGTTTCCACATAAGCCCTCGAATTCGAAACGCGCTCAGCAAACAATTCTAACCTTGGACACACGAACGAAAGCAGCTACTACAATCAAACCTAATCAAGCAAACACCAAACACTAGCAAAAGATAATATGTAATATCACGTTCAACAACCATCCACAAGTGTATCAACCAACCCCAAAACCCATCCAACCTGTTTAAAATATTAGTACAGACCAAGATATGATGAAAACAACATAAAAGAAAAATATAACAAAAAGATATGCTCAATCACTGCTGCATCATCCTCAAACCACACCATCTACTCCTCATCTCAAACCCTGCTCCACGATAACAGACCACTCTCAGTGGTAAATCAGCTGGCTACTCCTAAGCAGCCCCCTGAGACCTCGTGGAAGCACCTCGCCTGCGTTTGGTGCCTGACGAGGAACCTTCACCTGACATCCTGTAAAAATAGTTCAAAAACGCGCAAAAACAGGTGAACAGTCAGTAAACACAAACTATTTTTGTTATTTTTGAGTTTTTTGCTTTTTTTTGTTTTTAACATAAACGGTACATTCAAACAACGGCCGTATAGCATTTCGTTCGCGGCCGTTGTTCGAAAACAAGTGACTTTATGCAACACAATTACAAACCGACTCCGCCTGAATGGAGATTGAGTACGAGCGAATCGGCTTGAATATCAAGTGAGCATATCGACACTACACGACACTAGCAAGACTCGAAACACACTTAAAACGACACAAAGGACCCTAAAGACGCAAAACTCAACTCGACCTAAACTAGACGCAAAATACAAGACTTACAACCCTACCTCCTCCCGGCACTTTACTCGCCCTCGAGTAATCCCAAGTGTCGACAAAAACTAAGCGTGGAAGCAATGGACGACGGGTCACAACAACGTGGTAAAGATCCTATTTTTATGTCAAAACTTGCGACCCGTATCCCCACACTTATTGTATACTAATGCCCAAACCAATTCAATCAGCCTATTAATCCTTTAAAGCCTAACAGAGCTTACGCTAAATTTTCAAACCACCCATCCCCAAGCTCAATTGTGTCCAAAACAATATAGCAAATTCCAATCCATAAACAACCAACCCTGTGCCACCCACGAGTCTGTCCGAGCCCTGTGGCCGCACCCTCTAACAATCCTAAAGTAATTATACGGATCTGATCCGGACTTAAAACAGACTCGATGACTCTAAAAGACACAAAACATGACACTGAGACTTGACGACTAAAACAAAACTCAACAAAGACTTGCTACTGACCCGACAATTAAACCAAAGATAGACCACTAAAACTATTAAAATCGGACTCAATGTACAGAGAAGGTGCAAGAAACATACCTGAGGTTCGTTTGAAATAAGAAAAACGAGAAGAAAATTCGGTTGAACCTTGAAGCCCCAAAACGAAATCCGATTTTAATGGTGAATTATGGTAGAATGATGGTTGGAATCAGTTATATGAAGGTTATAGATGTAATGATGAGAAGTTTGATGAAATATGGTGGACGGTGAGACTGTAAGTGGTATCGGCTGTGTAGAGGGGAGGGTAATGGTGGTTATCGGCGATGGGGTAGGGGAAGGTTAGGTGGTGAGTTCTTAGGTGATGGTGATGAGTTTTTTTAGGTGGTTATGGAAATTTTTCGGAGGTTATGGAGGTGAATGGAGGTTATCGGTGAGACATGGTGGGGAAGGAAGGTGAATAGGGGGGTTTCAGCGGTGTAGAGGAGAAGAAAAGTCAATAGTGACAGATTTGAGTTTTAAAAGAAGTTCGGCTGCAGATGTGTTTCCTGGCAGCCCGCTACTGACGTCTGAGGTAGGTGGCGGCCCGCCACCACGTTATAAATTTCCGAAAAAACTGACTTTCGTGCTGGCTGGGGGCGAGAAGAGTGTTTAGTGGGTGGCGGCCAGCTAAAGGGCATTTTCAACAGACGGTTGCTAGAATTTTTTTTTTTGTAATTTTGACTCTTTTTCCAAACCATCCAAAAACCAACCAAAAATTTTTCTAAGTGTAAAACTTACCCGGAACCTTATTTTCCTCGCAATTTCCTGCAAATCCTCGGTGATGCACTCCTGCAAATGACTCAAGACACAAACTAGGACCCGAAAAACTAACAAAAACGACCGTTAGCTACTAAAAATTACGAAAAAAATAAATAACTAAGATACAAATGGTACAGACTCTACAAATGAGTAACAACTTCTCACATACTTATGGGGGATCATAGAGGTGCAGCTCACCTCCAAACACACACTCACGGGCTGTAGCACCATTATACTTATTGCCTGAATCAACCCAAACACCCTTATCTCTCTCATAACCTCTCAACTCCTCATCTGGCGGCTTGAATCTAGACTCGTCATATCGAAATCTACCCCCAAACTAAGCTTTGCTTAGTATCTCTAGCTTAGATTCTAAAAACACCATTCTCGCTTCTAATTCCTCTACTCTCCTATCAGGTGGGTCCCCACACTTGAGTCCTATTACTTTTTCTAGACTCGGACCACTCACCACCTTCTCCTCATCTCTCTCATCCTTCTCATACTCCCCTACTAACGATACCGCCTCCACTTTATCACTTGACCCTCTCGAATTCATAACCTTAAAAACTACAGGTTCCTCGCACGCTCTAAGTGTGATGGTGCCTAAAAAGACATCTATGAGAGCTTTAGCGGTGTTCAAGAACGGGCGTCCTAAAATTAACGGTACGTTTTCATCGGCTTCCATGTCAAGAATGACGAAATCGGCCGGAAAAACGAACTTGTTAACCTTAACAAACAAATTCTCAACTATGCCCCTCGGGTGTTTCACGGACCTATCAGCTAAGGATAATGTCATTCGGGTAGGTGAAAGCTCGCCTAAGTCTAGCTTCTCGTAGAGAGAAAAGGGCATCAAATTGATGCTAGCACCTAGGTCGGCTAAAGCTCTAGTATTGGTGTTACTACCGAATAGACAAGGAATAGTGAAAACACAGGGATCGGTAAGCATTTCAGGAAGCTTATTTGAGACAATGGCCGAACACCCTCCATGCAATGGGACATTCGATAACTCCCCTAACTTCTCCTTATTTCTAAGAAGGTCCTTTAAAAATTTCGCGTATTTAGGCATCGATTGGAGTGCCTCGATAAACGGAAGATTAATCTTCAATTGCTTGAAGCTGTCTAAAAATTGCCCGTATTCCCTTGAGTATTTTTGGTTCTTAAGACGTGAGGGAAACGGGATATATGAATGGTCTACTAAAGGTGAAGGTCTAACGTCTATAGGCGTTTTCTCAACTTTCTTCTCACTTTGAGACTCCTCGGGCTGTGCGGTACTTGCTGGGCTTAGCCTCAATTGCACTTTGCCGGGAGCCTCCATCTCTATCTCTTCATCTACAATCTCTTCATCTTCCTCAACCACTCTCTTTTCATCACTAGGGTTCCCTACGGTTTCGCCACTACGAGTAGTAATGGCCTTTACATGAGCATTCGGGTTAGGTTGGGTGTTACCCGCAAACTGACCGGGTAATCTCTCCTCTAACTTCCTAGACATATCACCTACAACTCTTTGAAGGTCTTGGAAAGCAGCTTGGTGATTCTTAAGCATAAGGTCATGTTCACTAAGTTTCTTTTGGGTGGTTTGGTCCTTAACAATTAATTGACTCATCATTGCTTCCATTCTTTCTAGACTACCCCCTTGATCATAACTTGAACCCTGATCTGTTTGAACCTGACTACTTGACCCCCCATCCTTGACTTGCCCATTTAAACCCCCACCAAACCTTGACCCCTATTTGGATTTTGAGCTATTTGAAAACCAGGGGGTCCATTTGAGCGAAAATTGTTATTATTATTAAAGTTACTATTATTATTATTTCGCCAACCCGACTCAAAGTTATTATTATTATTAAACCCGCTAGGTTGACCTCTACCGAAACTTCCTCCTACGAAATCAACTTGCTCCTCACTAACTAGCAACGGACACGCACTCGTATCGTGACCCCCTCGGCAAAACTCACATTTGTCTACCTTAGCTTTGATCTCCTTAAGTTCCCTAGACATTTTTTCCAAAACAACGGCTAAACTAGGATCCATGGTGACATGGTTCACCCCTCGGGCGGGTGTACTAGTAGTGGTATTAGAATTAGCACTTTGATACCGCTGATCGGATCGCGATTGAGACTGAGACTGAGCAAATGCCTCGAAACGCTCTAAACACTCGGCTACAGTGAGAATACCCATCATGTGACCCCTCACATTAGTGTCAAACCTATCACGAGTCTCTTGGGTGAGACCGTTATAGAATTTTTCACATAGGGCCTAATCGGAAAGACCATGCTGGGAGCAACGAGCACAAAGGTTTTGGAAACGCTCCCAAGCAAGGTAGTAAGGCTTGTCGGGCGCCAGGCGGAAAGAGTGGATTTGGTCTCTAAGACGTGAGGCTTTAGCGGGTGGGAAATACTTGTTCAAAAAGGCTTGACGAAGCCCCGCCCAAGTGGTAAAGGTACCGGTTGGTTGAGAGTCCAACCAAGTAGCCGCACGGCCGGCTAGTGAAAATGGGAAAAGCTGTAGGTAAGTAGCATCATTAGGGGCACCGTGAAGGCTAAAAGTAGCTAGGATGTGGGAGAAACGGTTAATGTGGGCCGGGGCGTCCTCGTCCTCACGGCCGTGGAACTGAATGGTGTTTGTGATGGCCTGCATGGCATAAGATGGAATCTGCCATGAGTTCTCGCTAACTATGTGTGGAACGGTGATGGGTGAAGCAAGGCCGGTGAAATTCTGAGTGGCCTGCTGATGGAAGGTTTGCCTAGCGTTGGCCATGTGTTCTAAGTTTTCTGGGACACTAGAGGTGCTAGAAGTAGGACTATCGGGTGGAGAAACCTTAGGTGAGGTTTTAGGTGAATGGTTTGGCGAAGGTGGTGGTGTAGGTGGTGGGGTGGGTAATGGGGTGGAATCGAAATTGGGGAAACGAGAAGAGGATGAAGAACTAACCTGTGGGCCTTGGCCCAATCGAGACGATGACTCGGTGACTGGCGGCTTCGGCGGTCCGTGCGAGCGCAGATGTGGCATCCACTACAAGCAAAAACCTGAATACAAGAGAAAAAGACACTAGTGACTACGACTCAAAATCAAAAATAAAAGACAAAGACTCCAAACAAAACAAACACGTAGCACGTATATATCAATTAAATCTATCAAAGCTAATGAACGCAATTAACAAGAGTCCCCGGCAACGACGCCAAAAACTTGATGTGTGCTAAACAGACTATAAAAATTAACTAAATTAGTCTCTCTAAGCTAGACACGAAAAGCTTTAATTCTAGACTCCACCTAAAACCACACAATCGGCAAGTGTACCGATCAATGTAGTATAACCCTAGGAAGTCCGGATATCGAACCACGAGACTCTATGTATCACGTAAACTAGACTATAATAGACACTAACAGACACGACTTAACTTGTTTAATTTTTTTTTTTTTGGGGGGGGGGGTTACGGAAAATCTAGGAAATCGATATTAAGCTACTAAATTAACTAAAGCTAGACTAAATACGAAAGCAGACTAAAGGCTTTTCTTATATGAGAGCGAGACCACCTAGACAAGAATCCTGGATTACTTTTAAAGAATTACCGATTAAGTTAAATGCATGAATTATGGAACTGGGATCATATGATACTAAACCTATTAAGGTCCAACTAAGCCCCTCGACCCTTCTCAAGGAGAAACCTGTGGAACTACCTAGGCCGTTAATCCTACCGGTTATTAGACGCCTTTCAAATTGTCTAATTATTGTGTAAGTACCCTAATGTTGACCTACTCTTTTCCAATCATAGATCTAGGGTAGTTTGAAGTAATCAATTTGACTTGATAGACTAATAAAACCGACAGGTAAACCAAGACATGACCTTTTCCAAGGACTATCTAAAGCAAATTCGCCGGGTAAGACCTACCAATAGCCCCTCACTTTCCAGGTATTAGGACTAGTAGAACACTAAGACTTAGTAAATTATTACCAATTACTTCTAGGGGTTATTGCGCAATTCCACCCTAAAGAGTTAAGGTTTTCTTACGTGATATAGACACTCACCAAAATCCTAGACCCTAATATGACTCTATGTTGTGATATAGACCGTCACTAAGAATCATATGAAGCAAGTAATAACAATAAACCAACTCAAAGCATGCATATACATCAAATCATTAAACCAAACACAATCAACCCATAATAATCATGCAATTAACGAAAACGGTAAAAACTTCATATTAATCCATTCATCAAGTCTAGGTGGTTTATAAATTTAGCCAAGCATGGTAAAACGTGAAAACAATTCAAAGATGTCTAAACACGAATTCATCATAACAAGTTTCGTAAGAAAAGTCAAGAATAAAGAACTAGAAAACCCGATTAGATCTTCAAGTCTTCTTCCCCGAACTTGTACCGATGATTCTTATGCTTCGAGAACTCCAAAATTGCTCCAAGAATGCTCAATAATTCGCCCAAGATGCCTCTAGTTCGTGAATTAGGGGTTTTTCAAGTTTAATATGATTATATATGACTTTCCATAACAAACACTTACTAAATTCGTAATAATTTCCAGCAACAGCCTTCTGGCGGGGCGCCACCCACTTAGGAATGGGTGGCGGGGTGCCACCTTGTTTTTTTCTCATGTACTACCTTCAGTCTCTCGCCAGGTGCCAGAAAACTTCTCACGGGGTACTAGAGAGTGATTTTTCAGCCTTTTAACTCTATTTCAACTCCCCGACCTTTCCAACATGCTTCAAGACTTGATACTTCAATATTTTGGCTCGTTTCACTCGGTGTCCAGCAACTTTAAACAACAAGACCTGCGAAACACGATTTTATCAATAGTATGCATATTCTAACGAAAAACCAAACTAAATATAACGAAAACTATACAAATTGTACACAAATAAAAGATGTATTTTGCAATACATCAGTTAGGCTTGGAATACTATTGGCTCTTCAGTATCAGCCTGGTAACCAGTGAAGGTACCGGTGGTATCCATATCTGTAGTACGGATAGTAAAGTTTTGAAGGGCTTCTGATAGTTCATTCATGCTGTTAACATACGTGAAGAAACACACAAAATTCTAAGTTAAAATTTTGTAAATTAAATTTTTAATAGAATCACAGAATGGCAATCAGAAAATTAAGTATTTCTAAATACTTAATTGGCTTAAATCAGTGGCTCTGATACCACCTTTTTCTGTCACGCCCCCGTCCCGGTGTGACCCGGTCCAGGAGCCGCGAGCAGAAACCCGTGGTATTTATTCTTTGAGTTGACAGCGGAAGTTTAACAGGATCTTTTAAAACTTGAAAATGCCCAATTATTTTATTTCATAATTTGGGACAAACCCAGTAATTTACAATAGAGGAATTTCACGAGGAAATTCCCTGTTTTACAAAACATGTTTATTTATTTAACTGAGCCACCACTTCAAGCTTTATTAGTGCTCCGTAGCACTTTTCCTTAATTCACAGTAGGTCACCTGAAACATGTTTTAAAAAAATTTTATTAGCAGGGAAATACTGGCGAGTCATTCAAGTTGCACAAAACGACACACTGTTGTATTAAGGGTGATTAGAATGTTTTTATCAACCAATTACCCCCAAATCGGTATTTGTCACTTGACAATATTTGTGACTATGGTCAGATCACCCATTGGCTAACCCGTTGTCCAATGGTGACGTGTATCAAGTAATGTATACAAAACCCCACATACCGGCAGTAGTTGAAGATTACAAAGACTTAATCCATGTAATTATAACTTTAAAAATAAATAGGGTTTTGGAATCAATTTGGTAAAAAAGAGAATGACTCACATTGCAAGTTTAGTTGGGCAGAGTTTAGCCTACTGATAAGCCTGATAACCTAATTTAAACAACAATGCATACGAAACTAGGTCAGTAACTTAATACAACTTTTACGATAAGCTCACGAAATCAAAACCCTCACGACGAATGACAAAGTATAGCCCGGATTCGGGCAGCACTTAAACATCCATCGGATCGGTTTCAATCAATCGGACATTGTATCGTAGCAGTGATCGAGTTATTACCCTGTTGTCGCAGCAGATGGTCGAGATTTGATTGTTTTATGAAAGATCAGAGCACAAAGTAACGTAGAAAACGAATTTTTACGTCGTAATAACACCAACATGCAAGTGCCAAACCCCTGATATATATACTGAATTTTGGCTCCCCTCGCGTGGCGCGCCAGACCCACCTGGTCCTGGCGCGTGGCGCGACGGGTCTACTTTTAGGGTAGGGTAGCCTCGTTTACATATATAAAGTTGATGTACTCAGACGTTTGTGATCAACGAGACAATGACGTTGCGATAACAGGGGTGGGGCTGCTCTACTTTTCATCACTCATCACACCCAATCATGTTCCGTCACAATATCTAACTTTGTTTCATCACTAATGATGGATTTAGTGGGGGTGCCCATCACCCAATCACACCCAACAATTTCTCTTCTTAACGGTAACTTTTAACTTTAAACACGCGTGGTCACAATGACTGGCGGCGGTGTTCCACGCGTGGTCACAATGACAGTTTTATATAGTATACGATATTCGACTAATCTGAATACTTTATTAGCCCAGGACATGTTCTTGTATAATATAAAACCCAATTGGCAGATAAAATATATAGATTAGTCGAATATCGTATACTTTATAAAACTGTGGGCAAACTAGTTTTTAAAATGATTATAAAATGTATGACTAACGTTGTGTTCCAGAGTTTACTAAAAATATTTATGTTCTAGAGGGTTTTTGTATTTATTCGACTCATTCTATTTACACCCCCCCTTTTTACTAATTACACCCCCCTATAAAACATCACATACATCAATCACTTGCTTTTGTTTTTAGTCTTTTTTGTCTTTTTGTTGTCTTTTTTTTATTTTTTTATTTAATTATTAGATATTTATTATTTGTTTATTATTTATTTAGTTAGTATTATTATTATTAGAAGTAGTAATGATATATAATTTATTATTAGTTTTTATTGTTATAATTTATCAAATTATATTTATAGCTGTAACAAAAGCTATATAAAAATCAGTAATTTTTTACAAAATTATTATCATTTAATAATTTACATACTTTGGTTTAATCTATACACCCCCCAAATGTAGCAGGTTGTGCTATCCAAGAATTATACATATTTTGACGTGATTCAAATATATTCTCCCAGCCAGCTGCATCATTTTCTCTCGATAATTTCCATAGGTTGGTTGTGCCGGCAATTGGATGCTCTCCTTGCAATTCTACCATTATAAAATGGTTACCATTCACGTGTGCAATTGTAATTATTTTTTTTTCTGGGAACCGGTGAGGGACTCTCCAAAGCGAAAAACAAGTCGAACTGTTTCTTTTTTCTTGAGATAAAAAATGAACGATTACATTAAATTTGTTCGCAATCAAGAATCATGTCTCTGGCATAATCATCCAGTGTTTTTCTGGTGCAACCCCCAATCCTGACCAATCCAAGGACGTTAACACATCTTCAAATGAGCCTAAGAAAGCCTTAGTGTACTTATTTCTAAACTCGAGTAGCTCTTCCATCAGTGACCTCCGGATAAATAACCATTCATCTTCACCGTACCCGAGAGCAGAAGTTGTCGCCCGAAACCCACAATTTCCATCACCTAACACGTTATGTATGTGTGTAACATACACATGGAAGATTTTTGGAATTAGATGAATATAGTTGTGTATCACATGTGATGCTTGATCTTGGTTCAACCCCATGAAGTCATATCCTGACACACTTGTAGAGTTGGCGAAAGAACTTTGTCCGACAATATCTTGGTTCAACCCCATGAAATCATATCCCGGTGTGTTTAAAAGGTTGGCAAAAAAACCTTGTCCGTCTGTATCTTGTGTCATGAACGGACTTGGTTCACCAGGAACTTAGCAGTTTACAAATGGACTGGCGTAGTAGCCCATATTATCATCATAGTCCTTGAATGGTTTTTTTCCGTAAATATCTTGATTTATGAACGGACTTGTTTCACCAGGCACTTGATAGTTCACGTCTGGACTGATGTAACCAACATAATCATTATGGTCCCTTAATGAACTTTCTGTAGCAGCCTCTAGATACCGAATGAACTATGTCTCCAAGGCTCTTGAGTGTAATCATGATCTTGGGAGTTCACAAATGAACTATGCCTTGCAGGTTCTTGAGTGTAATCCTGCTCTTGATAGTTCGTAAATGAACTGTGCCTTGCAGGTTCTTGAGTGTAATCATGATCTTGGGAGTTCCCAAACGGACTGTGCCTTGGAGGCTTCTGGGAGTAGCTTCGTTGAAGGGGCGGTTTAGCAATTGCAGGGTTCGGTATTTTTTGTTGTTTGGATTTTGTAGTTGGTCGTCCACGAGTATTTTTTTTAACATCAGGTTCTTCAACAAAAGGTATACTTGGATTGGTTAATGCTTTTAACTTTTGTAGTAAACTTTTCTTTCCAGGCTTGGATCGATTATCGAAGGCTTTTTTAAAACTTTCCAACTCGACGTCACAAGTAATATCCTCACAATATACTGGTAACTCGAGTTTCTTCCAAAATTCATCGACCGAATCTAAAGGAATAGATTGACCTGCATTAAAGCATAAGTTGTCAGCTTTTAAATATTACCAAGCACATCGACCGAATCTTAGTTTAATACACTGACCTGCTTTCTTATACTTTGAGATTTCACAAGCACATGGTAATCCATAACACTTACGAACTTGACAACGACAATGTGAACGCTTTAAATGACGCTCTGCTATTATTATATCAAGTGCTTCATGAGAAACAGAGCCATGTAATAACTTCAACATTGGTAGGTTGTGTTTATGCATTAGAACAGTTCTACTTTTTTCGAAGCTATCTTTAACTATTGTATATTGCGAGTTCACTACTTCATCAATGTGACGAACAATCTTATCTAAGGTACAATTTGCTGAATTCAAGAATTTTTTTAGCTTGGCATGTTGGCTTTCAGTTCTGTTAGTTGTCTGATTTCCGAAATGTAAGCATTCGTTAGTCCATACGGACACAAACATTTCTTTATACTTGTTTAACCAAGTACGATTCAAGTAATCCAAAACATCTGCAAAGATAATAATGATGATAACGATGGTAACAACAACAACAACAACAACAACAACAACAACAACAAAAACAATACTAATAGGATTATAGTAATAATACATACCTTGATGATGGATTAACATTGACTGAAGTTGCTTGTAATTTTGGAGGAATGATGTCCACATTTGAGATTCAACGAGTGCATTCCACATTATATTGAAGATATTCCAATCATGTTCCGTGGTGAAAAATGATTTGCAGTTTCTAAATATACTTTGAGAAATGTGCCACCTACAAAGTAATCAGGTAGCATTCGGAAAAACTTTCTCGCATGCATTCATCAGAGCTAACTCCCTGTCCGTAACTATAACACGTGGTTGCATGCTCTCATCTAGAGTTGATTTTAAACAGTTTAATGCCCAAAGATATTTATCCTCTGTTTCTTTACGCATAACTGCAAAAGCTATGGAGATTGTCTTGTTGGTAGAAGTTACACCAACAATTTCAAGAAAAGGCAATTTATACTTGTTCATATTGTATGTGGCATCCATAAGCAACACATGTGGAAAATCAAGGAAGTACTTGTATGATATTTTAGGAACAAAGAATAAGTATTTCAACTTGTTTGAAACTCTATTGGTAGAAATTTCAAAAGTATACCCTTTATCATTTAAAAGAGACATTAGCACCTCCATCAAAGATTTCCCTTTATGATCCGTTGCTCGAATTTTATCACGTGCGTTATATATGTTTTTAATTGTAGAGACATTATTTTCATCACGCTCCTTCATAACACCTAAAATATCTTTTGGGAACACATCCTTCCCCGTCAACTCTGCCACCAATTGGTGTTCATTAGGTGTCAATCGTTTGAAGATTGGGTGTCCCTCCATATATTCTCCGGGTGGATGATTATGTTCACCAGGTTTTACTTTTAACGTCCAAGAACCATTCTCTTTTGAAAATTTCCCTACCATTTCAAACGGGTAATTAATCTTTCTAGTGCCGGTCTCTCTACTTGAATCTTTAACTGATTTATACACACCACCACGATCACACATAAGTACAACTTTAGACACGTAGCCATTTTTCGCTTTCGATCTTTTAGTCACAATAGCGTAACCAAGACTACGTCCGGTGTTTCTAACCCATTCCATCAACTCTTCACGAGACTTGAACACCTAAATGTGAACTAATATTAGTTACAAAATATTAGGTGAACAAGCTTGAGTAGTTACAAAATATATATTATCCTAATGGCGCATTTAAACTATACAACATAATTATTTTCCAAACAAACTCATTTAAAGTAAAACAAGACCCTTAACCTAGCTAGATTATATAACTAAGTTGAAACTTGAAACATGGGAATTAAAAACTATACCTGATCCGTTGAAAATCCAGACATCTCTTTAACTTTTCTAAATTCTATGATGAAGCATAAGTAGATCACTCTTTGAACAAGTAAATTTATGCAGCTCTTTGAATAGCTTTCTCGAGTATATCTTAAAGAAACTGAAGTGAATGCACCGATAATATGAGAATTATGAAACTGAAGTGAATGCACCGATAAGTTTGAGTAGTTACAAAAATTATGCAACTCTTTGCAATTCTTTGAATTAGTTTTGGTGGAAATGCACCAATAATATGACCTAAAGACAACAAATTACTTGCACCAATAATATGACCTGCGCATGATTGTTTCTTTGAATTAGTTTCGTTGCCATCATTTTCATTATTATATTATGCTACTATAAAATTACCATATGCTTTCTAGAATTTTCTTTCCTTTGTTATGTGATAATATTTATATATTTACATGTCATTTTCACTGTCGGTAAAAAAAATAAAAAGGTAAAAAAATAAAAAGATGTCTAGCATAAAAAAACTAAAAAGGTAAAAAAAACGTTTAAGGCTTAAGTAATAAGCTTAATAATAATAATAATAATAATTTATTACTAATAGTAAATAATAATAATAACAAAAACACAATAAAATATAATAAAAAAGACAACAAAAAGACAAAAAAAAACTAAAAACAAAAAGCAAATAATTAATGGATGTGATGTCTTTAAGAGGTAATGTAATTAGTAAATATGGGGTGTAAATAGTATCACCAAAGGAAGAATCTTTCTTCCTATAGCTTCCCTTTCCTCGTAACTTCCAACATCTAGCTTTTATTGGTTATCTATTAAAAAAAAAGAAAAAAAAAAGATATTCCTTGACTTTTCAGTCGATCCTTGTCTAATTAATTTTTTTGGCCACTCACAGTGAGGCTTAAATTTCCTCCCACCTAGCTTCACATAGTTAAAAACTAGCTATTGTTGAAATAGTCATCAACCTCCTTGTTGCCAGATTAGTTGAAAATCAGTACTTTAAATCTAAAATATATAGCAGGATAATGAGTACTTCAACCGGAGAGGGGGTAATCGTCTTCTCCGACGTCTGCACATCCATTTCAGCTTTTTTCTCTTGCCGAAATTCAATATGCAACCAAAAACTTTGATGATGAACTGGTTATTGGACAACGTTAGTTATACATTTTATAATTATTGTAAAAACTAGTCTGCTCACAGTTTTATATAGTATATGATATTCGACTAATCTGGATACTTTATCAGGCCAGGTCATGCTCTTGTATATAGGGGCGTAGGTTACAAGGGCCCCGCCGGGGGGGGGCAAACTTTTCGCTCAGTAGTGTTATATATGTACCTTTCGAATAGAAATTTTTGGGTATATACGTTTTCGACCCCCCGTCGGAAATCTCAAGCTTCGCCACTGCTTGTATATATAATTTCATAATCAAATCGTATTTAAGAACTTAAATCCAACTTGATCGGGTCTAATGTTTCATCAGGAGGAATCCTAAAATATGCCGACATGGAGTCAAAAGTCAACAGCAAATTTGTGGTTATGGTTATGAATACTGGTATGACAGGCATTTTAGAATGATAGTTAATATGAACACATTGATGGTTAGCATATGGGATCTTGTTATGGGTACATGATTATGTGCATCAAATTGCTAGTTGGGATAATTGGTTGGGTTGAGGGTTAACTTAATACGTATTCAGCGAGGGAGATTCATTCGGGCCATTTATGTACTGTTGGACTGAAAGTGTTAGGTGGAAAGTTTGATGGATTTGGGCTTAACATTGCAACTCAATACTTGGGGAGTTGGGGGTGTTAAGCTCGTGATAACAGCCTTATGAGTACACCATGACCATCCTATGGACCAAGTGTTTTATGGTAAATCATTACAACCAGTGGCGGATCCAGAATTTTTTTTTTCACCGGGTTCCTTTTGTTAGATTCTCACTAATTTTTTTCCAAATCATACAAGGTTTCTACTAATTTTTTTTTTCATTTTTTGCCAAACCGAAGGGTTTCTGGGAACCCCCAAAACACCCCTGGATCCACCCCTAATTACAACAGGGGAGTGTTTTGGCTTGGGCATGGCAAGTATTGTATCATTACATGCCAAACATAGTTGGATGAGGCCGATGGAGTTGATGATGAATAAAGAATGGAATGGGCCGCTATTGCAAAGGTTTAAACTAGAGCCCAAAATTATGTGTACAGGGAATTGTACTATGATGTATTTTGATGAGCATATTATGTACATTTGAATTTATGTCATGGGCCTATGTTGGCCCACGGGATATAAATGTGGGCTTAGAAATAGTTTGGATCGTAAAGGTAGGCCCATTTGTTTTTCTTGTAGGGTTATCACAAGCCTTAGGTCCTGGGTTTAGGTAGTGCTTTTTAATTTTGAACTGCAAATTAGATCACTAGAGGACTTCTGAAATATTATCGTGCCACTAGTGAACCACCCGGTCATACCCATCTCCGGATTCTCCAATAGACAATAATGCCTATACACCAATTCAAGTGAAAATTCAATAAATTTGAGAAAAACCACCTTGTGGGAATCGAACCAGGACCCAATAGTCTTTAAGCTTTCTTAAAGAGTTGGCCGATTATCTTTCGCAGCAGTTGGTAGGTTTTTTTTAATGGTAATATAGATTATATTTAGCAGTTTTCCTTTTTACAAACCACTACAATTGATTTAATCTAGGAGTTCATTGTCTTTTTTAAAGTGGTTCATAAACTATTATAATTAATAGGGATTAAGATTGATGGGTGTTGGTGAACCGCTACAATTGAGATAATCTGATATGTTTTTTCTCTTTTTTAACGTGGTGAAGGAACCGCTTTGAAAAACATATTTAACTTTTTATAGCTGAGACTGAGTGGTTTGTTAACTGCTTTATAAAACATAATTAACTGCTTTAAAATGGTACTTTTTGGATGTGTCAAAGCCAGGACCGGCTCTGAGAATTCATGTACTCTGCTCGTGTTTGAAAAAACGTGCTTTTAGACCTTAACGAAATATATAGCATAAGGGCTAGAATTCGATGTTTAAAGGTCTAAACCTAATCCCAATGGGCAAATAACTAATTTAAACCATAAGAATCGTTTTGTAAGTGAGCCTACGTTGGTATTTGTATGGGTATACCATATTAAACTTTTTTTTTACATATACATGTCGAGTTTTTTTTTTTTTTTTTAAAGTACCCTTTGAAATATCGGGCCCTTCCCCGGCCACCCAGTGTTGCCCCTGGTCAAAGCGGTATGTTAGCCGCTTTATAAAATGTAATTAAGTGCTTTAATATGCTAGTTTTCTGTATGGGTGTCAATTCATGTTGAAAATTCATCTAACTAAAAGAATGGATCAATAGAAGAAATCCTTGGGTTAAAAATGTAAAAAATGTTTAATCTCTTCTTTATGTCGATTCTTTTGTAGCTAGGTTTCCTTTGTCTAACTAGTACAAGTACATTAGCTAGTGGATAACTTCGTATCAATTATGAAACACAATTACCTTGTAGTAGCGTATCCGACTCCATATTATTATTCGGTGTAATTGTGAGGAGTGGTAACACATTATATTTTTCTAACCTAATTTATATGCCACATTGATAAGTGAATTATTTTATATTTCGTTGATACAACCCGTATAATGCGCTGGTTTCTAACCTAGTTATTATCTATCTTAAAAATGAATGATGCCGAGTAGTAACACATTATATTTTTCTATTAGTTTTTCACTAACATTATATTTTGTCATTTAAATTACTTTTGAGTATATTTTATTTTTTGCTTATAACTTTTAAGATAAGAATTTCCAAGTATGACATTGCGACACCTTTATTTTCGTCTACGTCTAGATATAAGTTTTACTCAGAACCGATTTGTAAAATGTACAAGTGATCGAAACACAAACATACATGTTATCTACCTTGCGGTCAAGTTTTTTTTATATAAGGTGATGTCATTTAGGCTTTTTGGTATTTAAGTCATATATAACAATCTATAAAATTCTAACGTTGCGGCATGCTTATATATATCTATGATTCGATAAAAGTTTCACTTGAACTAGTCAAATATACATGATTTTTTTTCTTTAATTACCATGAGGAGCCGAACTGATATCACCAAAACAGCAGTACCAGTACCGTATTAGTGTTTATGATTTTCTCGACGTGACGATATAGAATAATTGAAAATAGAGTTTTATTCGCTATAGAGTAAGCTATAGCAAATGCCGATACGGTAATGGTACCATGATGAACTGGATTTCTTTTGGTTGCTATGTTCAATGGATTACCATAGAACCGAACCGACACCGACCAAAAACCCGTTGTGGTCTATAATTAACTTTTAGCATGTTTTGTTTTTCTACCAAACATTTCGTTTTTTTTTAATTATTTTTTTTGTTATAAACTAATGTCGTGTACCTTTTTATTAATCTAATGAAATATCATAATGCTTTACAAATTCTGGATATTCCAGTGGGGCACATAAGTATCCACATTCTACAATAAAGTATCTTTTTTATATCGTGATCTATAATGGGTATTGGTAGCATACAAGTACTGTGACGAACCCAACTGATCCCGTCTCAACAACATTGATTTTAACTGGACAATATTGGTACTAGTATCGTTATTATAGGAAGTGTTATTTAATTATATTTATTTTTATGATTTTCGATTTATTTAAAACGTACGAATTATGAAAGTATTCCACTTGTTATCATTATTAGACTATCTCCAATGAGAGATCCTTAACCTCATCCAAGATGACTTGGCAAAATTCCTTACTTTTGGGCTCAATGGAGAACATTTGCTTTTAATCTATCCAAAAGATAAATCCTTTTGCAAGAGCTTCACTTATTTTGGTTAATGTGCCAATTTCTTTATATCATACTAGGTTTTTACCCGGGATTGCTTCCCGGGCTCGGGAAACTTAGTTATATCAATTATTATTTGTTATTAATACGACCTCATTACATCAAGCATCTCATTGAATTCAACATCAATGTTTTCACATCACCGGGTAATTAATTACCCGGGATTGCTTCCCGGGTAATTAATTAATCCAAACGTTCAACAAACAATACATTTACAAAATGTAACTCCATATTATTAATCAATAGTTACCATATTATTATAGTAAGGAACCCGTGCGATGCTGCAGAACACGCAACACACTAACACAGACACCGCTAGATAGTCCGTTAGCTAACCTTGTTAGGATCGGAGGCTTTCGTGATTGTGTTTGTTTGTATAATTTGAACAAATCAAATAGAAATGAACATAGTTTAAGTGCAGCGGAAATGAACAACAAACTTTGTAAACACAATCAAAGAGGAAGATAGTTTTGATAAACATTTGCTTTTCATTAAGTTGAAAGATTACAAATCAAAGCAAAAGATTACAAGCATGCTTCCAAACTAAACTCCCCCTCAGCCTTTTACTCCATGGTTGGTTGCACAAGATGAAAGGATTGAATTAAGAAGAACTCAGTCAAGACGATCAAATGTAACAGTACAGGATACTGCTCCATTTATAGACAATCCAAACCACTGAGGCATCTCAGCTGACGTCACCATGAAACCGACGTCTAACAGCCTAACAACCTGTAACAACTGTTCCTATACAAACACTGCTATTCTTAACCACTGATTCTACATAAAACAAGTAATATACTAAACTACTGCTATGCTCTTCCAACAGTGCTTCCCTTAAAGTTGATCAGTCTTTGAGTGGGCAGTGCTTTGTCAACAGTAGATAGAATCAGCAGTGTTTACTTCTTCAGGGCTTTGTCAGCAGTTTAAAGGGTAGCAGCAGTTGTATACGGACAGTGGATAGAGAGCCATCACTTGTTATGATCACTTTCAAGGGAGAAGTATAGTATAAACCGCTGCTTATTATGAATCCACTGTTGTGAACCAGTTTTCGCTTTCATTATCTGTTCCTCTGGTAGGGTTCAATCCCAACAATCTCCCCCTGGAACAGATAATGCCAAAACCCTTCATTATTCTGGATTTTTATTTCTCATCAAAAGTTCCCTAGCTTGTCTTTTAAATTCTTCTTCAAAGTCTTTGGAACTTGAGTCATCCTCATCCCTGCACAGTGAAAGTTCAAGGAGATCCTGCAAATCTTCAACACCAAGACCTAGTGCTTCTTTCCTTGATATGTACTTCACTTGGCCATTGGATCTGACCAAGGTCAATACGTGGGTCTTTTGATCAGACATCCACTTTAGTACTTTTGAACCCAATGGGTTTCTTGGGAGAGATTTATTTTCTGATGAGTTTGGAGAAATTGATCTTGTGAAAAGTTGTAAACTTTTAGACATTTGTTTGAAGGCCATTTCGATGACATTATTTGCTGCAGCTGTCTCTTCTGCAGTCTCTCTTTCAATCTGCTATTGCCTCTTCTTTTGATCTAGTTCAAAGTCTGTCATGTCTGAAGTATTTGGTGATGCAGGTTTGGTTAATACCTTTTTGGCAAGCTCTTGAAGCTTTGTTGATTTGTCTTCTTTTAGATCCATTTTCTTGATGGCTTCTGTGAAGTACTCAGCTCCCTTTTCTTTTTCTTCTTCACTGGTCAGCAGTTTTCCTTTTTCTTGGTTTTCCACAATGATAGGGTTATCTGCTGATGTGATCTGTGTTTTAAGAGTATCAATCTGCTGTTCTAGCTTTTTGTAGTCAGGCTTCTTAGAAGTGTCTGAGACTGTTATGCTTCTTTTCTTAAGCCTTTCATAAGCCTCGTCGGTATACTGCTTTGTCCATTTTGCTATGGCTTCAGCAGTATCCACCTTAGCATCCACCAGCTCTTGCTTCTTTCTTTTATACTCAGATGTAAGGTCAGCAATGAGCTTTTTGTATTTGTTCCAATTTGGAGCTGTCTTCTTCTTTCTTGGATCGTTTTTAATTCTTTGAATTCTGTTTGCCTCATGTTTTAAAGCAACTATTGGCCATTCTTCAAATTGTTTTTCTTCAGCAGGATAGAATTTTTCTTTCATGATATATGCAAGATATTCTTTTCTCATTTTATTTCGTTGATCTGTCTTTTCTTTGTTTAGATCTTGTGCATAGTCTTCCATCTGCTTGACCTTACTGAGCAAGAATTCCAATTTTTCAGATATGGCTTCGTCACTTTGACCTTCACATTCAACTTTTGCTCTTATTTTAGCCTGCCTTGCTTTAAGCTTGAGATATTCATCCATATCTTCTGGGACTATGAAGCCTATGAGAGAAGGGAATCTTCTTGTTGAAGGATCATCCTTGGTGTAGAATTGTCTCATCTCATTTTTTACAGCTTCCAGTTCCAGTGGATATTTTGCAGCATTAGGATCATGTTTGTCTTCATCTGGCTGAGTTATTTTTCTTTTTCTGGAGTAAATTTTATTCAGTGAAGGAGTGCTTTTGGGTGATTTGTTGAGTGGAGTGAAGATGGTTTGAAGTGAAGTGAGGGTAGTGGTGAATGGTGGCTGACTAACAGTTGTTGAAACAACTGGTGTTTCAACTACTGTTGCCATTACAACAGATGATAAAACATCTGATGTCTTCTACTTTTTCGCAGGAGGTGA
>JARYGA010012297.1:0-28155 GCA_030545235.1 Helianthus tuberosus | reverse complement strand
ACAATGGTTTGTGCTCAAGTCCATAGATATTTTGGAAATTTTATTTCATCCTTCATTACACTCAAACACCAACTAGTCGGTCCATTTATCGCCAAAACCTTTTGAAACCCATGAATATTTACCAACCTATTTTCTCACCAATAAACATTTTCCTACAACTCGTGATTTTACTAATACGCTTTAGAACCGATAAGACTTTTCTTACAAACTACGGTGCGGGCCGCCACATTACATCAGATTACATCTTTATTTATACTAAAACTTTTTACTCCTTAGGTCGCATTTTCTAAAACACTCCTTTCACCGAGTTGTCCAAATTCGGTCAACTTCGCATCGCCTATATACACACATACACATTTTACTTATTTTTACACTTACTTACGGTTGATGACCCAATCCTCTTAGTTAAACGAGTCGTTTTTATAAACCTATCCTTTATCACACAAAATTTATCTACGTACGCCCAATCAACCATAAACTATAAATTTAACCAAAACTTTTGAACCATACATTTTTAACACGCTTATACATAAACGCCGCACAGACACTAAACTTCAAATTTTCAACCTTGGCCAAACATTTTAACCGATTATCACTCGCATCGAATCACCAAAATACCATCTATTTGCCAAGTCTTCCTCTTCAATAAATTTCGGGACGAAATTTCCTAAAGTAGGGAAGACTGTAACGCTCCGCATTTATGTATTTTCCATATTTAGAAAGTTATATTCGCATTTCTATTTTTAGAAACTTGTAATCGTGTCGTAATCGTGGTTCATTTCCAAACTTGTAATCCAAGACTTTGATTATAATGGAAATTCATTTTATACATATGCGTGTTACCTTTCATATTTGTGTTATATACGTAGCCAATCTTAAAATACGTGTTTATATGCAAAACCAAGACTTAAAATACACTTTGGATACCTAAAACAAGCTAACATACATGAAAACGGCATAAAATAACCTAGTTACAAAGTGCAGAGACTAAAAGTGAGCAAACCAAAAGCTTTTCCACCTCATTTCTCCTCTAATCACCTTCCACTCTTCTTTAGCCAATCATATTTCACCCTTTTCCACCTCATTTCTCCTCCAATCACCTTCCACCTTCATAAGCTCCAAACCCTATCCCCACTTATAAATACAAGCCTCCACCACCTTCTAAACACTTTCTACACACCTAATATTCTCTCAAGTTCTCTAATCCTCTCAAATATCTCAAAGCAAGACAAAAATATTCAAGTGTTCTAAGTGAGTTTTCACTCACTTTTCTTCACATTTCTTCTTCTTTCTTCTTTCAAACTACTTGGATAACCTCTAGGAAGGTTTCCAAAAGTTTGTCATGGCAAACTAAGGTGGAACCTCACCACATTTGAGGTCCAAAGTAGTATAAAAATCCTGTTGTGATGTATCTTTTTATTTCATGTATATTTTACTTGAAAGTTAGTGGAATCTTGTACCCACCATGCTCACAACTAAGCTTATAGTTGTGGGTTTGTGTTGTGGTTGATTTCCAACAAGAAATAAGGCTTAAAACCTTTTTAAAATTCTGCCCAAAATGTTCTAAGTGTTGAAACCATCCAAGCTTCCAACCTTCAATGTTGGAAGACTTGTGTATGAGAAATGTGTAAACTATGGAAGTCTTGGCTCTCCAAACTTGTTCCAGTGCCTCATTTGTATGTTTTGGTCCAAAAACAACTTCCATAAAGTGACAAGGCTACATCAAGTCATCGAACACTTTCCAGGCTCGAGATGTACGCATGTTGCTCACTTGGTTATTTTAGTTAGATAGTTAAAAATTAGTCTTACATTCATGACCAACCGAACTCATCAACTAAGTTGATGAGTTTGTGCTTTGGTGAATCATACAATGAGGTTTAATGGATGGAAATCATCCTACCTCCATGCTTTACTTACATGATAATACATGACGGACGAAATTATAACTTATACTATATAATATATACCTAATAACCAAATTCTTGATACTAACCGGATTATGGTTAGAGGTCAAGGACTTAGGTTAGATTATCTTCATTTCTAGACTCCTCGTTTGTCATTCTAATGGGAAAGTTAGGAGCCATAAAAACACATAAAAACTTAGTGTCCAAATGAGTATCTAGACAAGATATACTTTCGTGTACGTATACTTTCCATACTAATTCCGAATCCAAGCTCTTTACGAACTCCATATAGTAGTGCACCTTCGTTTCCTCAAATGCAGGGTAGCTTTGGTGCTCCACCCTCAACGACTCGACAACTCATGTTTACTTTGGAAGCTTAGCAAATCGTGAGTGTACATGACCCCTTTTTATTTTTCGACACTTTTGTGTCACACCCTGACTTTTGCGGAAGCGTGGTTATTGGTGTGACTTCTTAATACCATAGCATTCAATCATAACAGTGCTAAATTATAAAACCATAAGATGTCCATCCATATATTAAGTTTAGAAAATACCACAACATACTTGTCTGAAAAGTTGACACCAACTTAAGTTACAAACCACAACATGTTCAAATGAGTTCATGAAGAATCAACAAAAGACTTTAAATAAAACCGGGTTTAGAAACATGTATCTCGTCCAGGAGTAAGATACATCTCCTAAACCCAACGACCTCGGATGACATCTTTTATTTATAACGCAGCTTGAAACGCATGCACACACCTGCCGGATCCACTTAGTTCCCTGAAATACATGTAGTTTAAAAACATCAACAAAAGTTGAGCGAGTTCATGTGTATGTGTATGATTAAACCTTTAAAGTATGTCTGTATGTATGTATGTCCCTGGTATGTAGCAATAAGGAAAAACAGATCACTAATGGTTTGCAAGGCCATTGATTTGTGTGAAATGGTGCAGGAAAACTCAAACCTAGCAAATTTGTATCGGGCCTCCGGCTGGAAGACATAGTCACCCTATGGGCCACCCTGGTCCCCACGGGTGTGGGCTCGCTACACCCAAATAGATCTATCACTCATGTCCCTCGGTCCCACGACGAGGATTAGTGGCCTTAAGTGTTATACCCACCCTTCACATGATCTAGCAGTAACCCTTCTTAGCTAACCATACCATGTATAAAACGTTTGTAAGAATTGTAACATGTATTTCACCCCCGAAGTATAAAACTGAAAACAGTTAAAAGAAAAGGGGGACATGAACTCACTGTATTGCGTCTTCAGTACTGGTACTCAAATCTCCTTAGCAAACACGACTACCTACAGTGTACTAACGTCTATTAGACGGACGTGTCGTGCCTTTGCTTTGTATTTATGTTTTTGAGTTACGTTTCTTATGTTCCCAATATTATTCCAAGTTATAATTACTTGTTAAAATAATAATTACTTTAACCTTAAATTATATTTAATTTTTGGAATAATTGTTTAAACAATATTTTGTAATAATACTTCTCAAGTATTTTATTTTCGTATTTCCTTCCCAAGGATGAGGTGTAACACCTCGCAAATTTCGGGTTATTAATAAAATGACACGTGTCATGTAAGACAAAACGCGTTGGAAACCCGGATATAATAAAGATGTTTTCGGTAGGATTTAAAGTGGCGTCATGTTGAATTATTACCTCTGAACACCTCAATTATAAATCCCAATACCCGATATATTAAATTATACATCTAATATGCCCTCAATTCAGAAAAGGGTTCACAATAATGGACTTGATAATGCATGATGAGGTCCCATGATGAAATGAACGATAAACCGTTATTTTCGGGTCTTGTAAATGCAATCAATTGAAACAAGGGATAATTGGTAGGGTATGTTACTGTGTTAGACACTTAATAGAGGCCCCATATTGCCAAAATAAGTCCACAAGTCGTATAAAATGGCTGCCCTTTCGAAGCATCAACAAACAACAAAAATCTGCCAAAAGCAGGGCGTCGCGTGGCGCGACGGCCCCTCGCGTCACGCGAGGGTGCGCCCAGCGACAGCAACTTGCTGTTGGCTGTTTCTCGCACTTGTGACCTTCTTGGCCGGTTTCTCTTGCACATTCATGAACCTTAGACACCCCCTACATGTTAGGGACATGTGTTTATCACTTGTGGTTGATCCTAGACTCTTGTGTCAAGTGATTGTGGTGGTAAACCCACTATATAAGCACCCATTCATTCACCACTTTCATCACAAATCAATTACAAGCATTGGAGCATTGGAGGAGCTTACAATCTGATTGAAGGCCTTCCTAGTCATCCACTAATCATCTAGTAAGTCTCTAATCCCTTCTAAATTAATTCTAGTTTAGTTTTTAGCTTAAAAGTCAACATATCGTATTAAACGGTTGACTTCGGGTTTAGTTATTGATAGCTCAGTCGTAACCCGAATTAAAAGTACCATTAGATAGGTAATTATATGGGTATTAAACCCTTAAAAGGGCAAGTACCAAATCCAGACCTAACTAGGTCGTTTGTCGGGTCAAACGTTGACCGAAAAAGTCAACAGAATTGACATTTATGATTTAATGCATGAAATGCAATCCGTAAGGCGTGTAACTTGTTCTAACCTTAATATAACTTGGTAATAAGTATAAAAACTTGTTTGCGCTTGCCCGACTCGACAAATGTCTATTTAAACCCGGTTCGGAACCGAAAGGCGCAAAACCTTGACTTTTGCGTTGACTTCGGTTCTGACCCGTTTTAGTTGATATTAGACATACCTTAAAGTCTCATTAGGATTGGGTTGCATGTTAGTATAAGTCTTTATACTTGTTTCGTTGATTATCCGTTGCATGCACACGTTTCCGTTAATCGCTTAAAGTGGACCATAACGCCCTTATGACCTTATAACGAGTATTTTGAAAATGTGGAAATGCAATAATCTTAGTTACTGATTATTTAGCATGTACGTAAATTTTCACATCAAGCGGAGGTCTAGATTAGGAGATATGCGCATTTGCGTAAATAATAAACTTTTTATTAATTAAACGGCGCGATTACCGCATAGCCTATCTAAACCCGATTTTCGGTACCAAAACTATTACCCGCTGATGTTAAATAATATTTTAGGATTTTTGAAGATTTTTAATTATTTTTAAGCTGGTCTTAAGCTAGGCTTATCGCATTGATTCGGTTAACACCGAATATGCCCTTTTAAGCCATAAAACGAGTTTTACAAACCCGATTGATACCAATCCAATTGCCACTGATTTAAAATAATAAATATAGTATTTTGAACTTGTTTTGCTGATTAGAAAACTCAGATTTGTATTTTAACCCGTACGTCGCTTAAAACGGCTTTATACGCGTATTAAACGCGTAGTTTAGTATTAAAACCATTTTGCCACGTAAGACTTAATACCATTAGACATAACCTGTTAATGTAAGCTAATTTACTGAGGTAATCAGACCCGGTTCATAGAAACCTAATTTAATCCTTTTATAATCTTTAAATTGACCAAAATACCCCTACGGGGCTTATTAAGAAATTAAACTCGTTATGGGCATTATGGAAGATATCATAATGATATCACCACACATTTAAAGCGTATTAACTTAGGAAACCTGTTCGCGACCTTTTCGGTTACCCGTTATGCATTATGCGCGTTCGGTTCGGTTTATGTAACTAGTTTACATAAATTAGCCGAAACGGGTCAAACCTTATCGGTTTATTCTCAAAATCCAGAATGTGTATCATATACCCATATTAAACAAGTCTTCAAACTTGTCGGGTCTAAATCACATTCTATCCGGTCTTCGCTTAATCGTGCGTACGAACCGTATCCTTAAAACTAACCGGTCTAAGCTTAAGCTTAATTAAAGATCCGTTAGTATTCTAATAGGTTATTATAAACCTTCGTTCCAGATTAGGAGAACCAGTAAAAGATACCACACTCGCTGATTTTGAACTATACTTGCTCAGGTAAATACTTTTAACTTATTTCCCTATACGGGCTTGGGTAAGGTATATAAAATACCGCTTGGTCGGGCATTGAATATTTAATCTTATTATGGTTAAATTATTGAGATGACTCCGTTTAATTTGTTTTGTTGCTTAAAGCCTTTGGGGGGTTAATGACCGTGTCCCGGATATCCCTGGCATCATTTTACGAAATGGCCACGACCTTAGCACTCAGGTGTAGGCGTACACCTGTAGTGTCTCATAATTAAAGTGGTGTGTTAATTGATCTTTAACCCGGCTCGATCCGGGCTACTGAACGCATAAGAAACATGTAAATCCTTTACAAGTTTATATATTAAATAATTATCCCAAGTTATAAAATATTTGTGCCTTGTGCCTTAAATGCATTTTCTTAAACTCTTTTCAAAATGAGTCGGTTGATTGTATTTACCAGTGTAAACTGACGTATTTTCTTAAAAAGATTGAGTGCAGGTACTACTCGAAATAGGCTGGCTTGTCTCCTAGCATCCACATTAAGTCTCGCCAGCTTGGATGTCATATCTGTTGAACATTTGTTTCCTGTTTATTTTATTTGATCTACCTGTGGATTATATTCGACTATTTGTGATACTTCATATTACAATATCGTTTGGTTGAATTAATTCTATATATTGCTTCCGCTGTGCATTTAAATATTGTGTTGTTTGACTATTATGTTGCCAACCACGTCACGATACTCCCCCACCGGGCCCACCGGTGACACGTGGAAATCCGGGGTGTGACAGGTTGGTATCAGAGCCAACTCTGAGTGAATTAAACACTAGCCTTTTGTGTTTAATCTCAGTTACACAATTGCACATATCTAAACTTTTGAGTCTAGACTTATAACATAAGACAAATTCCATTATTCGGTTTTTGTTGTCCTTTAAAACTTTATATTTTTGTATAGTTATCTTATGTTTTGTTGACAGGTATAACCAAGAAAATGCCTCCAAGATTTCTACGTATGAGAGGACGAGGAGGAAAGGGGCCGACCACCGCCCCCAACGACCATGAAGCTGGGCCGTCAAATACACGAGCTCCTACACCTGCCGAGAGTGATGGTACTCGGCGGAACCAGAGAGGTCTCTTGCAACCGGCAAGACGGTCGGTTTCAAACAGCTCTACAACTCCCGCTCAAGACTCATACGGGCCACATTCAGAAAGAGAGCCTAGAGACCCTCACCATTCACAAATACCGTTACAGCGATCTATGTCGCACCGTCCTTTTGGAGACCCCACTCCAATTTTTCAAGGCCAGTTCAACCCGGCGGATTATCTACAAGAACCAGTGGGTTTTAACCCATTGGGGCCGGAGGACCATTTTTCTGGAGGAAACGATATGGATGATGAAGATGACCCCGAAATGCCCGCATCAGGAACTCCCAACCACCCAATAGAGGTCTCGGATAGTTCCATTTACCACGGGCCACCCTATAGTGGTCCAGATAGCTTCCAGGCTATCTTTACTCAGCAAGAATGGTATTATACACCTTCACACCATTCATCGCCGCACGAGCAGCATCAGCCTCACTATTCTTCGCCGCATGGGCAGCAGCAGCATCATCAAGATTCCTCTGGGAATCACCAGTTTGAGGCAGTTACGCCACCGCCTCCACCGCCACCAGTACAGCCGGCGCCTCCACAGCCGCAAAGACATAGGAGGTCCGGAGCCCGAATATCCACACGAAGAGAAGAGTTTCACTTTAACTCTCCTCTACAGTCAAGTGGCAGAAATTATCAGCCGCTTCCAGAAGTTCCACAGATAGGTGGACCATCAAACCCCTACGCGCAGCAACCGCCACCAATGGGTTTCGATAATCAGATACCAGCATACACGGGTCCTGCGATGTACAACCCGTTTGAGCCACCGACTCACCCTAACCTCGGATACGCTGAAGCCGACCCGTATTTGGTAGCAGCTAATTACAACGCCCTTAACCAGGAGGGACCGTATGGAGCTCCTTGGGGAGTAGGCTACCCAGCACAGGGATACCAGATGCCTACACAACCCCCGTACTACCAACAACCCCCGCCGTCTCTACAGATGTCGCCACCTCAGCATCAGGAGATCCTGCAAAGTATTAGAGCGGTGCGGCATGAGGCGCGGGAAGACCGACGGCGTAACCAAGGGATGTTCAAGACCTTAACGAACTTAATCAAGGGGAAGAGTAAGAAGGATCAGTAAATCCTTTGTGTGTGTATGTCTACTTAAAAAAAAATCAAGTCCCTACGTGGACATTTATTATTTGTATGTGTATGTAGTCCCTGCGTGGACATCTACCTTTTGTACTTAGTCCCATACGTGGACTTGTTTCTATTTTAGCCCCTGCGTGGGCACATCTTTCTGTAAGACCCCTGCGTGGGCATGTACTGGTTTAAACCCCTGCGTGGGTAAGTTTATTATTAGTAAAAGACCCGTTTAGGGCTGTGTGTAATAGTATAATAGATTAATGGAATGTTTGTTTTATAAATTTCATAATTTCCATATGTGCATATATAATGTATAAAATGAAATAAATTAAAATCATTCCTTTTAAATTAATCTGCTTATGAAATTAATTAATTAAGGATCTTAAAAAGTGTGAACCCTAGCCTCGTGTCAAATATAAGACCGGGCCAAGATGGTAAGACCTGTCTAAAAGATTCAATTTCCTGTTAACATCTTAAAACATGTTAACACTCCTGACAGAAGTGATTCGTTAAAATCACATACGTCATATTATAAAGGAATTCTTTAAAAGATTCCTAACCTAGTTTAATGATCTCTGAATCCTAGGTTTACATCATCAATTAAGATGATCATATTTTAACCATACTTGGTAATATAATGCCTACGGGCCCTTCTCATGTTCATATGAGACAAAAGACAGTATTAGTCTGTGACCCTGTCTGATAAAGGTAATGAACTAGGTTCAAACCTTAAAAAGCCTTGATTCTTTGAATTCATAGCTTATAATTTAAATTTTCCCTGTGACTAGGCCTTATGTGCTAATAAAACTATTATTGTTTTATAATTAGGATAAATTATATTAGAAATCCTAAATATATGTGAGTAATAAATTAACCATATATGGTCTATGTTTACCACGGTTAATAAAATTGCCATAAAAGACAATTATATAATAAACTCACCGATAAATTATTGCCAATGTGTTACAGTTCAAGATACATGGCAGACTCAAACGAGGTCAACAGTCACCCTGGGATAGTGAATGAAAATGCCCAAGTTAACGTAGCAGGTCCAGAGTTGCAAGCTATGATAAATAATGCGGTTAATATAGCTATGGGTAGACAGCACCATGGATCAAGTGGTACCCATACGAGGACCCATTCTGCATCGCACACTAGAACACCTTCCAGGACCCACACTGCCCACAACAGTAATTCTCACCACTCGTCAAACCGAAGGAGTGTTCCATCCCAGAGGGTCATTCATGATCAAGGACCCCGTAATAGAGGGTGCACTTATAAATACTTTGTGTCGTGCAAACCCAGAGACTTCAATGGGGAAAAAGGAGCTGTGGATTGCATGACGTGGATGGATGAAATGGATACTGTGGTAGATATTAGTGGTTGCCATGAAAGGGATATTGTGAAGTTTGTCTCACAGTCGTTCAAAGGAGAAGCCCTAGCCTGGTGGAGATCATTGATCCAGGCTACAGGAAAGGTTCCATTATACAATATGACCTGGGAGCAGTTCATGGCACAAATCAAAGAAAATTTCTGCCCTCAACATGAGGTTGAGAGAATTGAATCTGACTTCCTGGCGCTGGTCATGAAGAACCTTGACTGTCAGGCCTACCTAACCAGTTTCAACACTTTGTCGAGGTTGGTTCCTTACTTGGTAACTCCGGAGCCTAAACGTATAGCTCGTTTCATTGGAGGGTTGGAACCGGAGATTAAGGCGAATGTGAAAGCCTCGAGACCAACTACTTTTCGGTCAGTAACGGACATTTCATTGTCCCTTACCTTGGATGCTGTTAGGCAAAGGTCACAGAGGAAAAGTGACACCGAAAAGAGGAAGCGTGAGGATGACAACTCACGTCGTACAGACAAGAAACAGAAGGGGAACAATGACCAGAAGAAAGGGTCAGGTTTTAGGAGGGATGGCCAGCAGTCGGGTGAAAAACCCAAATGTAAAATCTGCAAGAGGCAGCACTTTGGCAAGTGCAGGTTTGAATCCAACTCTCAATCACAATCGAAGCCTTTTGCTTGTGGTTTATGCAAATCCAGGGAACACAAAACCGTGGATTGCAAGAAAATAAAGGATGCAACTTGCTATGGTTGCAATGAAAAAGGGCACATCAAGAGCAATTGCCCAAAATATGCCAAGAAGCCGGAAGAGGCTAGGAAGACCAATGCAAGGGTCTTCAGAATGGATGCAAAGGAAGCCGTCAAGGACGACAACGTGATAACAGGTACCTTTCTCGTAAATGATGTTTACGCGAGAGTGTTATTTGATTCAGGAGCTGATAAGTCGTTTGTAGATAGTAAGTTTTGTGAATTGTTAAAACTACCTGTTAGAATTTTAAGTGTGAAGTATGAGGTGGAACTAGCCGATGGCACAATAGAAACCGCTTCGACCTTATTAGATGGATGTTTCATATCCATTAGGAATCACTCTTTTCCTTGTTCTCTACTTCCTTTAAAACTAGCCGAATTCGACATAGTTTTGGGTATGGACTGGTTATCACATAACCAGGCCCAAATTATTTGCAATAAGAAGCAAGTGATAATCAAGACTTCGTCTGGTGAATCACTTACTATCCAGGGAGATACCCAGTATGGGCTACCCGAGAAGATGTCAATACTCAAGGACTCAAAGTGTTTGAAGAAGGGCTGTGTCATCTACATGGCACAGGTGATTATTGATGAACCGAAACCCAAGATTGGAGATATCCCAGTCATTTCTGAATACCCCGAAGTATTTCCTGAAGAACTACCTGGTTTGCCACCAGATAGGCAAGTGGAATTCAGGATTGACATTATTCCTGGATCAGCACCTGTTGCAAGGGCGCCTTATAGGTTGGCACCAACAGAGATGAAAGAATTGAGGACGCAGCTAGATGATCTTCTAGCCAAAGGTTTCATCAAACCTAGCTAGTCTCCTTGGGGAGCACCAGTGTTATTTGTCAAGAAGAAGGATGGATCGATGCGTCTGTGCATCGACTACCGCGAGCTTAATAAGGTTACTATCAAGAATAGGTATCCTTTGCCCAGAATCGACGATCTGTTCGATCAACTTCAAGGGGCAAGTTTCTTCTCAAAGATTGACTTGAGGTCAGGCTACCATCAATTGAAGGTTAGAGATGAAGATGTGCACAAGACTGCATTTAGGACTCGTTATGGTCATTACGAGTTCCTAGTGATGCCTTTTGGGCTCACAAATGCACCAGCCGCATTCATGGATCTCATGAATCGCGTCTGTAAGCCTTACATGGATAAATTTGTCATCGTTTTCATCGATGACATTCTCATCTACTCAAAGAACCAAGCTGACCACGAGAAGCATCTTCACTGTATTTTGGAACTACTTCATAAAGAGAAGCTCTATGCCAAGTTCTCAAAGTGTGAATTCTGGCTTCGAGCAGTCCAATTTCTTGGACATGTTGTTAGTGAGCAGGGCATTCGAGTAGATCCCGCTAAAGTTGAAGCTGTCATGAATTGGCATGAGCCAAAGACGCCTACAGAAATTCGTAGCTTCCTAGGTTTGGCAGGATACTATAGACGATTCATAGAAAACTTCTCAAGGATTGCTGCACCCCTGACTTCGCTGACACGTAAGAAGATTAAGTTTGACTGGGGTCCTAAGCAGCAGGAATCCTTTGATATTCTGAAACAAAAGTTGAGCAATGCTCCAGTGTTGACATTGCCTGATGGAATAGAGGAGTTTGTAGTTTATTGTGATGCATCACACACCGGGATGGGATGTGTGCTTATGCAAAAAGGCAAAGTCATTGCCTATGCTTCAAGACAGTTAAAGGTGCACGAAAAGAATTACACCACCCACGACTTGGAGTTGGGTGCCGTTGTATTCGCACTAAAACTGTGGAGGCACTACTTATATGGAATCAAATGTGTGATCTATTCTGATCACAAGAGCCTTCAACATCTGTTCAACCAGAAGGACTTGAACATGAGGCAACGTCGTTGGATGGAAACTCTTAATGATTACGATTGTGAAATAAGATATCATCCCGGCAAGGCGAATGTAGTCGCCGATGCCTTGAGTCGGAAAGAAAGAGTGAAACCCATCCGAATCAATGCCAAGAGCATGGAAATAAAGAACAACTTGATAGAAAGGTTGTTAGCTGCACAGAAGGAAGCTGTGTTGGAAGCTAACTATCCCAATGAAAAGCTTGGAGTAACTGAGGAGCAGTTATCTCTCAGCAAGGATGGAATTCTTAGATTGAACGGACGAATATGGGTTCCGATTTTTGGAGGACTTCGTGATGTCATCCTCCAAGAAGCCCATAGTTCCAAGTACTCCGTTCATCCTGGAGCTGATAAGATGTACCAGGATTTAAAGGCAAATTATTGGTGGATAGGCTTGAAAAAGTCTGTGGCCGCCCATGTAGCAAAATGCTTGACGTGTGCGCAAGTCAAAGCCGAGCATCAGAAACCGTCAGGTTTGCTACAACAACCTGAACTTCCTACTTGGAAGTGGGAAATGGTAACTATGGATTTTATCACCAAGTTACCCAAGACGAGGAAAGGAAATGACACCATCTGGGTGATAGTCGACCGACTGACTAAGTCAGCACATTTCCTACCCATTAAGGAGACCTACAGCTCCGATATGTTAGCCCAACTGTACGTTGATAAGATTGTAGCCCTACATGGCATACCTGTAGCTATTATCTCTGACCGAGATACTAGATACACATCACACTTTTGGAAAAGCTTCCAACAATCTTTGGGCACACGTTTGAACTTTAGTACGGCTTACCATCCTCAGACTGACGGTCAGAGTGAGCGTACTATTCAAACGTTGGAAGACATGCTACGTGCATGTGCGATCGAATTGGGAGGTAGCTGGGATAAGAACCTACCCTTGATCGAATTCTCCTACAACAATAGCTACCATACCAGCATAAAGGCTGCGCCTTTTGAGGCATTATACGGTAGAAAGTGTAGATCACCAGTTTGTTGGGCGGAAGTTGGGGAAGTCCAATTATCAGGACCAGAGATCGTGTTCGAAACGACGGACAAGATTGTCCAGATTCGAAACAATCTCCAAGCTGCCCGGAATAGGCAGAAGATTTACGCTGATCCAAATCGTAAGGATTTTCACTTTGAAGTAGGTGACAAAGTCCTACTTAAAGTGTCACCATGGAAAGGGGTGATGCGATTTGGTAAGAAAGGCAAGCTAAGCCCAAGATACATAGGACCTTTCGAGGTCATCGAACGTGTCGGGTCAGTTGCCTACAAGTTGAACTTACCGGAAGAGCTCAGTGGAATACACAATGTGTTCCACATCTGCAATCTAAAGAAGTGTTCCGCTGACGATTTGCATGTCATGCCACATACAGATGTGCAAATAGATAAGAGCTTAACGTTTGAAGAAAAACCTTTGTCGATTGAAGATCGACAGGTAAGAAAGCTTCGGAGAAAGCATATACCTTTTGTTAAGGTCAAATGGGATGCCCGTAGAGGTCCCGATTTCACGTGGGAGTTAGAATCCACCATGAAAGAAAAGTACCCTTACTTGTTCCAGTAAATCTCGGGTCGAGATTTATTTTAAGGGGGTGAGGATGTAACACCTCGCAAATTTCGGGTTATTAATAAAATGACACGTGTCATGTAAGACAAAACGCGTTGGAAACCCGGATATAATAAAGATGTTTTCGGTAGGATTTAAAGTGGCGTCATGTTGAATTATTACCTCTGAACACCTCAATTATAAATCCCAATACCCGATATATTAAATTATACATCTAATATGCCCTCAATTCAGAAAAGGGTTCACAATAATGGACTTGATAATGCATGATGAGGTCCCATGATGAAATGAACGATAAACCGTTATTTTCGGGTCTTGTAAATGCAATCAATTGAAACAAGGGATAATTGGTAGGGTATGTTACTGTGTTAGACACTTAATAGAGGCCCCATATTGCCAAAATAAGTCCACAAGTCGTATAAAATGGCTGCCCTTTCGAAGCATCAACAAACAACAAAAATCTGCCAAAAGCAGGGCGTCGCGTGGCGCGACGGCCCCTCGCGTCACGCGAGGGTGCGCCCAGCGACAGCAACTTGCTGTTGGCTGTTTCTCGCACTTGTGACCTTCTTGGCCGGTTTCTCTTGCACATTCATGAACCTTAGACACCCCCTACATGTTAGGGACATGTGTTTATCACTTGTGGTTGATCCTAGACTCTTGTGTCAAGTGATTGTGGTGGTAAACCCACTATATAAGCACCCATTCATTCACCACTTTCATCACAAATCAATTACAAGCATTGGAGCATTGGAGGAGCTTACAATCTGATTGAAGGCCTTCCTAGTCATCCACTAATCATCTAGTAAGTCTCTAATCCCTTCTAAATTAATTCTAGTTTAGTTTTTAGCTTAAAAGTCAACATATCGTATTAAACGGTTGACTTCGGGTTTAGTTATTGATAGCTCAGTCGTAACCCGAATTAAAAGTACCATTAGATAGGTAATTATATGGGTATTAAACCCTTAAAAGGGCAAGTACCAAATCCAGACCTAACTAGGTCGTTTGTCGGGTCAAACGTTGACCGAAAAAGTCAACAGAATTGACATTTATGATTTAATGCATGAAATGCAATCCGTAAGGCGTGTAACTTGTTCTAACCTTAATATAACTTGGTAATAAGTATAAAAACTTGTTTGCGCTTGCCCGACTCGACAAATGTCTATTTAAACCCGGTTCGGAACCGAAAGGCGCAAAACCTTGACTTTTGCGTTGACTTCGGTTCTGACCCGTTTTAGTTGATATTAGACATACCTTAAAGTCTCATTAGGATTGGGTTGCATGTTAGTATAAGTCTTTATACTTGTTTCGTTGATTATCCGTTGCATGCACACGTTTCCGTTAATCGCTTAAAGTGGACCATAACGCCCTTATGACCTTATAACGAGTATTTTGAAAATGTGGAAATGCAATAATCTTAGTTACTGATTATTTAGCATGTACGTAAATTTTCACATCAAGCGGAGGTCTAGATTAGGAGATATGCGCATTTGCGTAAATAATAAACTTTTTATTAATTAAACGGCGCGATTACCGCATAGCCTATCTAAACCCGATTTTCGGTACCAAAACTATTACCCGCTGATGTTAAATAATATTTTAGGATTTTTGAAGATTTTTAATTATTTTTAAGCTGGTCTTAAGCTAGGCTTATCGCATTGATTCGGTTAACACCGAATATGCCCTTTTAAGCCATAAAACGAGTTTTACAAACCCGATTGATACCAATCCAATTGCCACTGATTTAAAATAATAAATATAGTATTTTGAACTTGTTTTGCTGATTAGAAAACTCAGATTTGTATTTTAACCCGTACGTCGCTTAAAACGGCTTTATACGCGTATTAAACGCGTAGTTTAGTATTAAAACCATTTTGCCACGTAAGACTTAATACCATTAGACATAACCTGTTAATGTAAGCTAATTTACTGAGGTAATCAGACCCGGTTCATAGAAACCTAATTTAATCCTTTTATAATCTTTAAATTGACCAAAATACCCCTACGGGGCTTATTAAGAAATTAAACTCGTTATGGGCATTATGGAAGATATCATAATGATATCACCACACATTTAAAGCGTATTAACTTAGGAAACCTGTTCGCGACCTTTTCGGTTACCCGTTATGCATTATGCGCGTTCGGTTCGGTTTATGTAACTAGTTTACATAAATTAGCCGAAACGGGTCAAACCTTATCGGTTTATTCTCAAAATCCAGAATGTGTATCATATACCCATATTAAACAAGTCTTCAAACTTGTCGGGTCTAAATCACATTCTATCCGGTCTTCGCTTAATCGTGCGTACGAACCGTATCCTTAAAACTAACCGGTCTAAGCTTAAGCTTAATTAAAGATCCGTTAGTATTCTAATAGGTTATTATAAACCTTCGTTCCAGATTAGGAGAACCAGTAAAAGATACCACACTCGCTGATTTTGAACTATACTTGCTCAGGTAAATACTTTTAACTTATTTCCCTATACGGGCTTGGGTAAGGTATATAAAATACCGCTTGGTCGGGCATTGAATATTTAATCTTATTATGGTTAAATTATTGAGATGACTCCGTTTAATTTGTTTTGTTGCTTAAAGCCTTTGGGGGGTTAATGACCGTGTCCCGGATATCCCTGGCATCATTTTACGAAATGGCCACGACCTTAGCACTCAGGTGTAGGCGTACACCTGTAGTGTCTCATAATTAAAGTGGTGTGTTAATTGATCTTTAACCCGGCTCGATCCGGGCTACTGAACGCATAAGAAACATGTAAATCCTTTACAAGTTTATATATTAAATAATTATCCCAAGTTATAAAATATTTGTGCCTTGTGCCTTAAATGCATTTTCTTAAACTCTTTTCAAAATGAGTCGGTTGATTGTATTTACCAGTGTAAACTGACGTATTTTCTTAAAAAGATTGAGTGCAGGTACTACTCGAAATAGGCTGGCTTGTCTCCTAGCATCCACATTAAGTCTCGCCAGCTTGGATGTCATATCTGTTGAACATTTGTTTCCTGTTTATTTTATTTGATCTACCTGTGGATTATATTCGACTATTTGTGATACTTCATATTACAATATCGTTTGGTTGAATTAATTCTATATATTGCTTCCGCTGTGCATTTAAATATTGTGTTGTTTGACTATTATGTTGCCAACCACGTCACGATACTCCCCCACCGGGCCCACCGGTGACACGTGGAAATCCGGGGTGTGACATGAGGGTATCTTATACATGTATATTTGTATTATTGTATTTGTAGTTTCCAAAATAATATATTTCCAAGTCTCACTTTAGAAAATATATTTAAACTTATTTTGTCCAAATTAATGTATTCCAAGAAAATATATATTTTTCCCAAAAATTACATATCTTCTAAATATTTAAGAAAATATATTTTTACTTCCAAAAATAATATATTTTCCTCTTGTCAGAAATATGATACAACTTTGTAATATTTACAAAAATCATATTTTCATTTCTTGTATCCAAAATAATATTTACCAAAAATATATTTGTAGCGGTATTTTCCGGAATATTTGTAAGTTACATTTTTGTTCGGTTCCACAATATTATGTGTGTAACTTATATATTTATTCCTTGTGATTTTTGGTATTATTTTGGATTGTAAATTCCATGGTATTTTGTTAAGTTATGTTACTTTACCCTAAAATAATATAACTATTTCACCAAGTATACAAATATTCACACAAGTGTCTTAATATATATATATATATATATATATATATATATATTCTAAATATATATATTTACCCATTTTTATTTATAAAAACCAACCTCCAATACTTGTATTTTTGTAACAAATTCTATGGCAAAGTTTATATTAAAAACCATAGTTAAATACACTTGTAAATACTTGTTAGAAAATTATTTTTCTAAGTGTTTATATTTTTAGAAAATTTTGCCATAGTTTCCCCTAAAAATGGAGGTGTCCATGCTTTCAAAGCATATCATTTTCTTTTCAAAAATTATCACAAACAATCAACAATCAAACCCTAAACAACTTACACTTACCAAGTGCAAGAACTATGTTATTTGCACTACAACATGAACTTGAACTTTTGTTAAAAACTTGTAGGAACTTGGTAGTGTGCTTAGTAGGTTTAGTTACCCTCCAAAAATAGTGTAGGTTTTAGTAAGAACCATGACCTTCAAAAAACATATTTTGAACTTGGTTCTTTTAGAAAAACCATTCATAAATCTTAGATCTCTAAGTTTACCAACTCACTTGATTATCATTTTTTTCAAGAAATCATTTTATTTTCAAGTTCATGCTTACACATGAGGATGATCATCTCTTTTCATCACATAATCATCCTCTCACTTGCTAGATCATGTGTTTAATCACAATCTAGCAAGCATCCTTATGATGATCAACATCATAATCTCAAGAAAATAACAATCAAGTGTCATTCATACACTAAACAACATAGTTTCATCCATATTTCATCACATGTTAAGCTTATGTTCAAGATTCAAGATTATGTTCTTTAGTGTTCTTGTGATTTACAACATAATACATCTTTTAACTAACTAAAATTAGAGGTAACAATGGTTATGAGAGTCTTACTACTAGCACTATGGCTAGGGATGAACACAAGAGAATGAAGGTGACAAAGATGGTGGATAAAAGCAAGTAAGAAAGGTCCTTGATGATCCACAAGCTCCTAACTCCTTTATGATCCTTCTAACACCTTGTGATTACTTGGAAATGGATGAACTAGAGGTGGAAGTGGTGGTGGAAGTGGTGGTGGTGGTGTGTGGTGTTCTTGGCCGAGAGGGAGAGCAAGAGAGGGAGAAAGGTGGGTGTGTGTTAGTGTGTGAAATGTGTTGAACTCTTGAACTCTCATGCCATACTTATAACCATCCCTTCCTTGATATCTTGTGTGTAAAGCAAGACAAGATCTAATATAAAAAGGAAATAAAATCTTGAGGTATGGTGGTGGTGGTATGGCCGATTGTAGTGGGGGGGGGGGGGGGGTATAGAGTAGGCTTTAACTAGTTTGATTACTTACTAGTTCAAAACCAAGTATATAGTTAGTTAAGTTAGTTACTAGATATTTTAGTGGGTGTTAAGGTGTTCGGGGATCACGACTAGCTCAGAAATAATTAAACAATGTTTCTAGTATAATTTTGGTGTTTCGGGTAGTGTCCGGTTGTTCGGTTAGATACCGGTTCGTTAAAGTGTCAAGCTATTCCGTTTAATGATCTTTATGTTACTTTTTGTGACACTTTTAATTCCCGAAACTTAGGAAAGCATTCAGGACCATTTTGCCATATTTTTGCACATAACTAGTTTGTTAAAAAGCTGAATTTTGCTGAAATATGCAGAATTTTGCACTTTATGTGGTTTTAGGCACTTTCCGGCACTTAAACTATCACCTAGTAACGCATTTTTATGGTCCTTACTTCCCTACACACCATACTAGTGTAGAACTTGGTTTCTGGCTCATACTGGGTCTCAAAACACTGTATGTCTATGTACTGAACCCCGTCAGCATATTCTTGTTCCATCCGTTAACTGTGCTTTGTGCATCATGTATGTCAATAAGGTTTGTATGTGATAATGATGTGACATTATGTAATATGTGATGCACATGTAAGTATGATGCAGTAATCAGAACGCAATCAAGTAATCCAGCACAGTTATTAAGCATTAATTAATATTAATTAATTGTACGGATACCTGGATTTATGAGGGTTGTCACATTCTCCCCCTGTTAAGAAAATTTCGTCCCGAAATTTAAGTTCTGCTACTAGCTGTAGGGGTCTTGGGGACCAAATGTGGGTATTTCGCTTTCATACGATCCTCACGCTCCCAAGTGAACTCTGGGCCGTGACGCGCATTCCAACGAACCTTGACGAGTTTAACACTACTCCATCGCGTCTTGTTAACATTCCAATCAGTAACCTCAACAGGTTCTTCAGTAAAGTGGAGTGTGTCGTCAACATGGACTTCATCGGCAGGTATGACAACTGTTTCTTGAGTTGGATTCTTTTTCAGATTAGATACATGAAATGTATCATGAATGCCATTCAGTTCTGCGGGTAGATCCAACTTGTAAGCTACAAGACCAATCCTTTCCAGGATTTTGAATGGTCCAATGTATCGCGGGTTCAACTTCCCACGCTTCCCAAAGCGTGCTACACCCTTCCAGGGTGAAACCTTTAACAAAACCATATCTCCCACTTGAAACTCCAACGGTTTCCTTCTTCGGTCCGCGTAACTCTTTTGTCGATCACGAGCCGCCTTTATGCGCTCTCGGATCTGTGAAATCTTATCCGTCGTTTCTTGAACCAATTCAGGACCAACAAGCTGTCTATCACCCGCGTCTGCCCAGCATAACGGTGATCGACACTTGCGTCCATAGAGAGCTTCGAACGGTGCAGCTTGGATACTTGCAAGGTAACTGTTGTTGTACGAGAATTCTACCAACGGTATCCCAACTGCCACCCAAATCCATCACGCAAGCTCGCAACATATCTTCCAACGTTTGAATCGTTCGTTCGCTCTGGCCATCTGTCTGCGGATGGAATGCAGTACTTAGATTCAACTGAGAACCAAAGGCCTCTTGGAAGGATTGCTAAATCCTTGACACAAACCTTCCATCTCTATCAGAAATAATTGAGAGAGGCACCCCATGACGTGCAACTATCTCTCTCAGGTATAGCTCAGCAAGCTTACTAGTATTATCTTTTTCTCTGATCGGCAAAAAGTATGCAGATTTGGTCAGACGGTCCACGATTACCCAAATCGTATTGTGACCTCTGGGTGTCCTTGGCAACTTCTTTATAAAGTCCATCGAAATCTGCTCCCATTTCCACATGGGTATTTCAGGTTGTTGTAGAAGACCTGAAGGCTTCTGGTATTCGACCTTTACTTTGGCGCAAGTCAAACATTTGCCAACATACGTTGCAACATCGCCTTTCAATCTCGGCCACCAATAAAAATCCTATAAGTCTTGGTACATTTTATCCTATCCTGGATGGATCGAGTACCGTGACTTGTGAGCTTCGTTGAAAATTACTTCTCTCAGACCACCAAAGAGAGGAACCCAAATTCGTTTCATGAAGCACAACGTTCCTTCATCATTGGGTACTAACTGCTTCTCCATCCCACGGAGATATTCATTCTCAAGATTCTATTCCTTAAGAGCTTCTCTCTGTGCGGTACGAATGCGCAATAAGAGGTCCATTTGTACAATCATTTCCAAAGCTCGAACCCTTATAGGCTTGATTCTTTCTTTCCGACTCAGGGCGTCTGCGACCACATTTGCCTTCCCTGGGTGATACTTAATTTCTAAATCATAATCATTTAACAGCTCTACCCAGCGTCTCTGTCTCATGTTCAGCTCTTTCTGATCAAATATATGTTGTAAGCTCTTGTGATCAGTAAAGATTGTGCATCGCGTGCCATACAAGTAATGTCGCCAGATCTTTAATGCAAACACCACCGCGCCTAGTTCCAAATCATGCGTTGTGTAATTCTTCTCATGGATCTTCAACTGGCGTGAAGCGTAGGATATAACCTTCTGTCGCTGCATCAGCACGCAGCCTAAACCTTGACGCGAGGCGTCGCAATATACCACGAAGTCGTCAGTGCCTTCGGGTAGGGATAAGATCGGTGCATCGCAAAGCTTGTTCTTCAATAACCGAAAAGCTTCTTCTTGCTTGTCTCCCCATTCGTACTTTTTGTCCTTCTGTGTGAGGGAGGTCAAAGGTTGAGTGATTCTCGAAAAATCCTCAATGAATCTGCGGTAATATCCTGCCAAACCTAGGAATTGTCGAATCTCGGTTGGCGTCTTCGGAGTCTCCCAGTTCTTGATTGCTTCAATCTTTGTAGGATCCACATGGATTCCATCTCCATTTACTACATGACCAAGGAACTGAACCTCGCGTAACCAGAACTCGCACTTTGAGAACTTCGCGTACAATTTCTCTTTCTTGAGCAGCTCTAAGATGGCTCTAAGATGTTGCTCATGTTCCTCTTTCATCTTTGAATAAATTAAAATATCTTCAATGAACACGATTACAAACTTATCGAGGTACGGCTTACAAAATCTATTTATCAAATCCATGAATACTGCTGGCGCGTTCGTCAACCCAAATGGCATAACCAGGAACTCGTAATGTCCATATCGAGTTCTGAAGGTCGTTTTTGGAATACTCTCCTCTTGAATTCTCAACTGGTGATAACTTGATCGAAGATCGATCTTGGAGTAAAAACTCGAACCTTGTAGTTGATCAAACAGGCCATCAATCCTTGGCAAAGGATACCGATTCTTGATAGTCAACTTGTTTAGCTCTCGGTAGTCGATACACATGCGGAAACTACATTCCTTCTTCTTAACGAAAAAAACTGGAGCTCCCTAAGGCGAGAAGCTTGGTCTGATAAATCCCTTATCCAATAGCTCCAGAAGTTGTGTTGACAGCTCTTGCATCCCGGAGGGTGCAAGTCGATATGGTGCCTTAGCTACAGGCGCATCACCTGGCACTAGGTCAATGTGAAACTCGACTTGCCTTTGCGGCGGAAAACCTGGCAAGTCTTCGGGAAAGACTTCAGGATATTCCTTCACGACTGGGATGTCTTCTATCTTCGGTTTAGCGGCTTCTTTATCCACAATGTGTGCCAAGAAGGCAACACATCCTTTCTGCAAACACTTTCGAGCCTTCAAACAACTGATGATCCTTAGGGGCGCATCGTGCTTCTCTCCATGCACCACAATTGTTTCTCCATTCGCCATCGGAATGCGAATGACCTTCTCGTGGCATACAATCTCTGCTCGGTTGCTTGACAACCAATCCATCCCTACTACCAAGTCGAAGCTTCCCAACTCGACTGGCAGCAGATCAAGCGTAAACTCGTGCTCTCCCAGTTCTATCACGCAACCTCTGATGACTTCGTTTGCTTCAACTAGCTTTCCATTTGCTAGTTCTATCGAATACGGAATGTCTAGCTTACTAGCTACCAACCCAAGTATATTCTTAAATTCCAGCGGTGCAAAACTATAATCGGCACCGGTATCAAATAGTACAGATGCAAAGCGTTGGTTGATAGGGAACGTACCAGTGACCACATTTGGATCTTGGCGTGCTTCCCTCGCACCGATGTTGAAAACCCTTCCATGAGCTTGATTGAGCTTTGGGCACTCTTTAAGACCCTAGTTCGTATTTGACAAAAAGTCGCAGCGGAAATTCGTGCCATAAAATTTCTTTCATCACAAACGTATTGACTTACTTGAAAGTTCATTTTAATATGTATCTTTTACAAAAATAAAGCATAAGTCATGTTTACTAATAGTACATACTCAATTATTCACGTACAATCTATCTTGTGACTCGGTCTTCGATCTCTATTCCTCGTGATAACCGCCCGTGACTCGTACAACCTGCACTCACCACATACATTCATCACATTAGTACACAAGACATAAACAAGATTCAAATCTCGTACTCCTTCCATTGCGTTATCTTTCTAACTTTTGGCATTTCATCCGCATATCCATATTCTGGCGAAGTTCCGATAATGTACCTGCATTACCTTTTATTCTCAAGGCACACTATTAATAACGTATTCATCGACGTATCTAAATCATGCACATGTACATTCTTACATGTATACATATATATCTACACACTTACATACCTTCCTATATCTCTACATACCTGCATATTCTCATACGTACCTTCATATATACCAAATACATATCTACCTACGCTCATACATTACTACATCTCTACATACGTTCATATACACATACGTATCTTCGCATACACATAAATACACATCTATGTACATACATCCATTATTATGTCTTCCTGCATTACATTTCATTCTCGAAGCACACTGTTAAAGACGTCAATACTTAAATGCATTAAAACCATGTATACAAATCATATATATATCCACATACATACATACATATCTTTACTTGCATACCCACGCATCTACTTACATACATACAAGATTACATCTTCGCATACATACTTACATACATAACTAAGTACACACATACCTACTTACATACATACATACATACATGCACACATTCATAAGTACATACATACCCACCTACTCACAAACATACATACATACATACTGGCATCCACATATATATATACGTTCATACCTACACACGTATGTACCTTCACACTCAAATACATAATGCTCATGCTTATACATAACTACTTGTGTACATACATATACCGATACCTACATATATACATCAATCATCTCCATTCATCCACAAACAAGAAAACTCTATATGTATACTAAGAAGTGAATCGAAAGTCACTTACCTCGAGTGTTAGTGTTCATGCTTGTTTCCTCGCCTCCGCTTGACCCGTTAACCTTCCGTTTTCGAGTCCTTGCTAATGTGATTCCTATCCTTTCATGTCATCACAATTACATTATGGTTAGCACACATGCTCATTCATACTACATTCGTTTCTTTCCATTCATACATTACTTGACTTTTTATTAACCAAATACCACATACATAAGGCATATAGACTAAAAGTCACCTTGTTCCTTATTCAAGCAACTCAATTATCATCATACACGACACATAGATCATCTACTACAATACGCCTGACTTCTCTACTATTACAATCATATCCGAAAGGCTAACCATGCTATATATTAACGCCAATTTTACACATAGTAACGCTTTAAACACACCTTAACAACTGTAACATTCACCCGAAGCAATATTTAGTGTTTAGTAAATTGGTGACTAGAAAATCATATGTTTTAAGTTCATAAAACACATTATTTTCATTGCTGCATTTTCCACGCAGCAGCTGTTCGGGGTCACTTTCCCCCTTTTTAATCACATATTCCGACTTCGACTTTCAAATAAGAATTGTAATATGCGAAACAAGCTTTCCAACGATATAAGGCTCGTTGTCTAACTCCTAATAACGAATGAGATACGGCCTTTACAAGATGACGGCTGTCAAAGTGACGAATTTACTAACTTTTCATGCTGTTTTGACCCACTAAATCTCATAACCAGCATCTTGTGACCAAATAAGAATTGTAACATGCGAAACAAGCTTTCCAACGATATAAGGCTCGTTGTCTAACTCCTAATAACGAATGAGATACGGCCTTTACAAGATGACTATCTAGGGCTGTCAAAATGACGAATTTACTAACTTTTCATGCTGTTTTGACCCACTAAATCTCATAACCAGCATCTTGTGACCAAATAAGAATTGTAACATGCGAAACAAGCTTTCCAACGATATAAGGCTCGTTGTCTAACTCCTAATAACGAATGAGATACAGCCTTTACAAGATGACTATCTAGGGCTGTCAAAATGACGAATTTACTAACTTTTCATGCTGTTTTGACCCACTAAATCTCATAACCAGCATCTTGTGACCAAATAAGAATTGTAACATGCGAAACAAGCTTTCCAACGATATAAGGCTCGTTGTCTAACTCCTAATAACGAATGAGATACGGCCTTTACAAGATGACTATCTAGGGCTGTCAAAATGACGAATTTACTAACTTTTCATGCTGTTTTGACCCACTAAATCTCATAACCAGCATCTGGTGACCAAATAAGAATTGTAACATGCGAAACAAGCTTTCCAACGATATAAGGCTCGTTGTCTAACTCCTAATAACGAATGAGATACGGCCTTTACAAGATGACTATCTAGGGCTGTCAAAATGACGAATTTACTAACTTTTTAACACAACCTGAATCAATTCAAGTTTCATGTAGGCATTTTATCAAACACTTTGTGAGTGTACCATTAATTGAGCATAGTGTACAAGTATCATTTGCATAACATGACCAATCCATATCAATATCATCAAGAACATCAAATTCAACTAGAATCATATAACTTTTATACCATTATCTAACAATTACTCATTACATACAACATCAAGTATCAACATCACACAAGTATTGAACATGTATAATCATTCATATCATCATCTCTACTACTACAAGTGGGTTTCACCCCAAAACATCCAATTACTCAAAATCTTGCATAATACATGTTCTATTTAATGATTCTAACACCCATTCATGCTTAATTTCATACAATTTCACGGATTTGCTCATAACCCATTTCTTAAAAGTTCACCAAATAACAATCTACAACTTACCACATGTTTGTTAATGTTGAGTGATGCTAATTCTTCATTCATGCATGATTTTCCATTCGATTTTAGCTTTGATTGGGCTGAATTTGTGTTGATGTTCTTGAGAGCTAGGGTTCATCCTTCTGCCCTTTCCCTGACCGAATTCACGCACACACACACCTTGTGTGTGTGTGATAATTTGTTTAATAAATTTTAGTTTCCATTTTGGCACCCTAAGTCCCTCAAGATTCACCATATTCCCATACTTGCCACAACTTCATTCCTTTAAATAAAACACTTTCCATTTACCCTCTTTTAACCCTTGAAATTGGTTAATTGTTAGCCACAAATATTTCATTCCTAATATTTAACTTGTAACTATAACTAAGTTAACTAACTTAGTTACCATGTCACATCGTGTAAAACAAAACATGCTCAAAATTTAACATTCGGGTTTTGGGGTGTTACACACTCTCTCTTGAAATGCCCCACGTCTCCACAATTAAAACAACCTAGTCCCCGACCATTACCACTCCCGTTACCACCTTGAGTGTTATTCGCTCCACGGTTTCCATTTCCAGCTTGATACCCAAAATTACCACGATTACCATTCCCACCATTTCCTCCTTGAGGGCGGTTTCCATACCCATTACCACCACGATTGTTGTTTCCATTACCACTGCCATAACCCCTCTGACCACCACGACCAGCACCAGTACCAGCCCAGCATGTCTCCTTCGAATGGCCAACCTTCCCATAAGACTCACATTTCCTAAATCTGCACTGGCCGGAATGATAATACTGGCATACATCATATTTGGGCAGAGCGCCCATGTAACCTTTTCCTTTGTTTTCAACCCCAGTCTTGGCCTCCACTGGTAAGTTCACATCCTTCTTCTTGTTGGCACTGCTGGTGCCCTTCTTGAAGTTTGAGAACTTCCTCTTGTTCTCACCCGATGACTCCACGTGAGTCTCCTTCTTCTTCTGGTCAGAGATCGAAAACTTGTTTAACCTGATAGCTTCTTCAGTCAGTGACACGCTCAGATCGATAGCCTCAGTAATTGTTGCAGGCTTTGATGTTGTTACCATACTCATAATCTGAGGTGCCAACCCCAAATAAAGCGCTCGATGCGTTTGAATTCTGGATCAACCATGTATCGTACCACGCGAGATAGGTCATGAAATCTCTGCACATATTCAGCAATGTTCGGGCCATCCATCTTGAGATTCCAGAATTCAGTTTCCAACTTTTGGATTTCATCCCTGGAGCAGTATTTCTTTCGCATGAGTTCCTTCATTTCATTCCAAGTCAAAGCGTATGCTGCTGCCTCTTCCAGAGTTTGGACTTGGAGATTCCACCACGAAAGCGCTCCGTCTAAGAACAATCCGGAGATGTAGGTGACTTGGTGTTCTGGTGCGCATTTGCTCATTCTTATCACATAATCGGTCTTCTCCGTCCTTCGAACAAAAGCCACAGCACCCCCGGTGCCGTCGAAATTCAGCGGTTTACAGTCTAAGAACTGCTTATAGGTACAGCCTGTACAAGTAACGTCATTCACAGAAAGCATTAGCAAACGCACATGGAATATCCAAATGTAACGTAATATGTCTCAAGCGACTTAAACATTACCATGGGGTGGGTTATTTCTCGAGGTACCCCCGCTAGTTTCAGTGCGTGAGGCCTCGTGCTCTGCTATCGCTCGTGAAATCCGTTCTTGTAACTCGGCCTCAGTAGTGGGCAATCGAGTTTCCCTTCATGGAGGCATCTTCTATAAGAAGTTTGTATAGGTCAGGTCTTCTGCATATAAGTATGTAGTATGCGTATGTAATAACATTTATCAACGCAAGTAAACACATAACATCCCATGTCATAACACAAACAAGTAATTCAACAATGTATGTAATGAGAATGTTGCGATTGAGCTTTCATATATCAATGACCACAATTACAGTTTTACAAGTTCACCAAATGTATCATATCACAACCAAAAAGGACTACAGGGTCACATCACCCTTGTCCAAACTATCAATCAAACTACAACAATCAAAAGTCAAAAGAAATGTGGTCTTCAAAAAGTTGTGCAATCTGGGCTCAATAGCTGCACTCTCACCAAAAGTATGCTACCTGCATAAAACCAAAAACTGCTATGCTGATGGTGGAGGAGGAGGATGTGGAGGAACGAAAAGCAAACTGCGCAGACGTGCTAGCTCCTCCTCGAGGGCATGAACGATACGCAACAGGTAGCTAACCTGCTGCTCCATAGTAAGAAAACGGACATCAAAATCTGGGTATGGCAGGAGAGGAGCTGGGGGTGTCGCGAATGGTGACTGACAAGTGCAGGGTGGAGGACGCGGAATCCTCTCAAGATCCATGACTCTGCGACACAACATCTCCTGGTGGAGCTGTAAGGAA